>CAUYTI010155230.1:0-14661 GCA_963575145.1 Galago senegalensis | reverse complement strand
GCCCGCCACAACGCCCGGCTATTTTTTGGTTGCAGCCGTCATTGTTGTTTGGCGGGCCTGGGCTGGGGATTCGAACCCGCCACCTTAGGTGTACGTGGCTGGCGCCTTAGCCAGTTGAGCTATAGGCGCCGAGCCCACATTAAAGAACTTTTTAATAGGGTGGCAAGATTTGAAAGGAAATGTTTTTCTGATATAAAAGCTATTTTTAATTTTCTTTATTCCCTTTTCAGTTTTATCCTTTTATGCACCTGGTGTTTTGTTTTTTTTTTAAATTTAAATTTTTTCTTTTTTGAGACAGAGCCTCAAGCTGTTGCCGTGGGTAGAGTAGAGATATCACAGCTCACAGCAACCTCCAATTCCTGGGCTCAAGCGATTCTCCTGCCTCTGCCTCCCAGGTAGCTGGCACCCCCCACAATGCCCAACTGTTTGGTGGCCCCGGGCTGGATTCAAACCCGCCAGCTCAAGTGTATGTGGCTGGTGCCTTAGCCGCTTGAGCCACAGATGCCGAGCCTGTGCACCTGGTATTTATAGAACTCTTATTATAGTACATACATACATAGAATTCTCCTTCATTGCTCAGCGCCCATTGCACAATGGTTACAGCACCGGCCACGTACACTGAGTCTGGAGGGTTCAAACCCGGCCTGGGCCTGCTAAACAATGACAACTGCAACAGGAAGTAGTCAGGTGTTGTGGCAGGTGCCTGTGGCCCCAGCCACTTGGGAGGCTGAGGCAGGGGAATCGCTTAAGCCCAAAAGTTTGAGTTTGTTGTGAGCTGTGACTTGACAGCACTCTACCAGGGGCGACATGTGAAACTCTGTCTCAAAGAAAAAAAAGAATTCTCCTTCATTTTATTTATCATTATACATTATAGCAAAAAGAAAGTTTTTAAAAGGAACATGATTTATGTAAAATCACATCTCAATCTGATTAGTTATTCATTGTGACAAAAATTCTACATATAACAAGGAGTAATAGTATCAGGTCTACTATTTTCTTGTTGCTATGGTTATTTTGTCTTCACAGTTTCTTTGTAGGAATTATTTTAAGCCACTTGTTCTTTTCTTTCTTTCTTTCTTTCTTTCTTTCTTTCTTTCTTTTTTTTTTTTTTTTTGAGACAGAGTGTTTTTTGTTACCCTGGGTAGAATGTGGTGGCATCATAGCTCACAGCAACCTCAAACTCTTGGGCTTGGCTTGGTGCCTGTAGCACAGTGGTTACAGTGCCAGCCATTTACACTGAGGCTGGTGGGTGTGAACCTGGCCCGGGCCAGCTAAACAACAATGACAACTACAACAAAAAAATAGCCAGGCGTTGTGGTGGGCACCTGTAGTCTCAGCTACTTGAGACGTTGAGGCAAGGGAATCGCTTAAGTTCAAGAGTTTGAGGTTGCTGTGAGCTGTGACATCACGGCACTACCGAGGGCGACATTGTGAGACTCTGTCTCCAAAAAATAAAAAATACACTTGGGCTCAAGCAATTCTCTTGCCTCAGCCTCCCAAGTAGCTGGGACTACAGGCGTCTGTCACAATACTTGGCTATTTTTAGAGATGGGGTCTTCCTCTTGCTCAGACTGGTCTTGAACCTGTGAGCTCAGGCAGTCCACCCACCTTGGCCTGTCAGAGTGCTAGGATTATGAGCGTAAGCTACTGAGCCCGGCCTTACTTGTTCATTTTTTTTTTTTTTTTTTGAGACAGAGCCTCAAGCTATTCCCCTGGGTAGAGTGCCATAGCATCACGCTCAAAGCAACCTCCAACTCCTGGGCTCAAGCGAGTCTCCTGTCTCAGCCTCCCAAGTAGCTGGGACTACAGGCGCCCGCCACAACGCCTGGCCATTTTTTGGTTTCAGCCATCATTGTTGTTTGGCGGGCCCAGGCTGGGGATTCGAACCCGCCACCTTAGGTGTATGTGGCTGGCGCCTTAGCAGCTTGAGCCACAGGCGCTGAGCCACTTGTTCATTTTGATGTAGAGAAGGGCTACAGAACATAATTATATAATTAGAATTTTAAGAAGGCTCCTACCACTCCTGCAACATGTGGTATGCATGGTGCATCCTCTGTCCTCCATGTTGACGAATGGCTACCCCTTGAACATCTGACATGGGACCTGAGGGCTCTGTGTCAACTTGTGTGTTACTGTTAATAAGCCTTACTTTCTTTTGATAGTTTAAAGATAAAATATAAATATGAGAGAGACTAAAAGAGCCATATGAGGTTAAGTTTGAACAGTGGTAAAGAATGGCTTTATTTTACATGCAGAACCATTGGCAGTTTAAGCCATGGTAAAGCAGAGGGGATTTGGTTTGTGTTCTGGAAAGACAGAACTCCTGGGTGGAGCTCCTGGGTGGAAAATAGATGGAACATCACACTGACCTGAACTTTGAGTTGTTTGTTGTCTCCCTGTTTAGTTCCTACCCTTCTTAAAACAGAACCTTGGCATTGGCAGTGGTTGTAATACATGAGTAGCGTATAGGGTGGGCCTCCCTGTTGCATTTGATACATTTCAGGCACTGACTGAGAAGCCTTCAGGGTACAGCAGGAAGGTAGGGTTGGGGTCACCTGGAGTCTTGTGCTTCACTGCACAGGACAGCTGTAGTCATTTCACTGATGGTCACCCTTTGTGCATTGTACGCTGCTTGTTTTCTGATCTTTTAAGAGAAGCTAGAAATATGAATGTTTATAAGAATCCTAAACATTGAATGATGGCAGAATCTAACACCATGAGAACAAACAGCAGGTAGGAACTCTGGTTTGGACTATTTGAATGACAGTAAAGGTCTGTGATGTGAAGACATTTGTCATTTTGCTAAGACTAGTTGAATTATGGGATGCTGTATCACCCTCATGGAGACCCAGACCCCTGCCCAGTATCCTCACCTCAGAGCCCCTTGCTGCTCCTCTTTTGTTGGTCGGTGTCTCCTCTTGAGAAATATTTTCTTGTGGAGAATATGTTTTTGAGAAGAAAAACTTTACAGTAAATGGCCTGGGGCTGTGCCCAAAGATAACTGATTCTTAAGGGAAATGAGAGCCCAAGAAAGGTGGAAGCCTCTCTTACTTTTTTTCTTTTTAACCTATTTGCAGATTTGCAGTTGGCTCTGGATAAAACTCTGAGTGGTAGAAATCTGGTTTTATATATATATATATATATATTTTTTTTTTTTTTTAGCTGGGTCTGGGTTTGAACCCAACACCTCCCCCATATGGGGTTGGTGCCCTACTCCTTTGAGCCACAGGCATCACTCAGTTTTGTATTTTTTTTATTTAACATATCTTGAAAGGTAAATTTTTTTATTTAACATTATTTTGTGAACATGTCTACATGCTGCTACATCATTTTTATATCTTAATTTTTGGGCCATGTCATATTTTTTCTGGTTGCTATATTCTAATTTTCAACCATTTCCCTCTTTATCTTTTTTTTTTACATTTTGAGACAGTCTTGGTTTGCTTTGTGCTCCTAGATAATTTTCTTTATTATTATTATTTTTTTGCTGTTACAAATAATAATGATGTGGCTAGTATCTGTGAACAAAAATCTTGTTTCTTAAGACATTTCTTTAGGGCTTGGAGCCCATAGCACAGTGGTTATGGCGCCAGCCACATACACTGAAGCTGGCGGGTTCAAACCTGGCTGGGGCCAACAGCAACAAAAAAATAGCTGGATGTTGTGGTGGGTGCCTGTAGTCCCAGCTACTGGGAGGCTGAGGCAAGAGAATCACTTAAGCCCAGGAGTTTGAGGTTGCTGTGAGCTATGATGCCACTGCACTCTACCAAGGGCAACAAAGTGAGACTCTGTCTCAAAAAAAAGGAAATTTAATTTCTAGAAAAAGATGAAAGGATACAACTCTTCTATGATTATTGGCCAAATTCAAGGGAATTCTCCCATTTGTCAGATATATCCTATCTATGGAGTCCTCCTAGCATCACCTTTAACTTTTTACTTTTAGTTCTTCATTTTTTTCTTCCTTGCATTTTTGTGTCCACATGTCCTTTGCTGTGGGTGGGCCCCTGATTTGAGCCTCACCTGACCTGCTGTGCCTCACCAGGTGGAGGAACATGTCGGCCGCATCCGAGAGGAACTCGACCGTGAGCGGGAAGAGCGCAACTACTTCCAGCTGGAGCGGGACAAGATCCATACCTTTTGGGAGATCACGCGAAGGCAGCTGGAGGAGAAGAAGGCTGAGCTGCGGAACAAAGACCGGGAGATGGAGGAGGCTGAGGAGAGGCACCAGGTGGAGATCAAGGTGAGTGGGGCTGGCTGACTCTGCCCTCCAGGTTAAGAGCAGCAGCAGCAGCAGAGGAGCTGGATTGGGTGCTTGGGAAAGGTATGGAACATTTTCTCTTCTTTTAGGGGATCATAGCCCTTTGTAAGTGGTTTTTTTTTTTTTTTGACAGAGAGTCTTACTATGTTTCCCTTGGTAGAGTCCTGTGGTGTCCCAGCTCACAGCAACCTCCAACTCTTGGGCTTAAGTGATTTTTCTTGCCTCAGCTTTCCAAGTAGCAGGGACTACAGGTGCTCACCACAATGTCTGGCTATTTTTTGGTTGTAGTTGTCATTGTTGTTTGGCAGACCCAGGCTGGGTTTGAACCCACCAGCTCCGGTGTATGTGGCTGGTGCCCTAGCTGCTGAGCTATAGGCACTGAGCCCCAAAAGTGTTTTTTTTTTTTTAATTAAAGAGGCTAAGGGAGAGATGCTTTATCCCTACAGTGGCAGGAGAGACCCTATAGGTCCTGAGTGTTTGAAATGCAGCTTCTATGATGTGAGAGGAGCAGACTATGAGGGCAGGCTGGCCTGTTTGCAATCTAGCTCTGCCTCTTAACATCCAGGGGTGTGCCTCACCTACCAGCCTTGGTGTTCTACTCTGTGCCTTGAGTGAATAGGTAGGTGCAGCCAAATAAGTGTATGATGAGCAGGTATGCCTCCCTTGCTCTGCAGGTGTACAAGCAAAAGGTGAAGCACCTGCTGTATGAGCACCAGAACAACCTAACAGAGATGAAGGCTGAGGGCACTGTGGTCATGAAGCTGGCACAGAAGGAGCACCGTGCACAGGAGGGCATGCTGCGCAAGGACATGCGGTCGCTGAAGGTGGAACTGAAGGAGCAGGAGCTAGCCAATGAGGTGGTGGTGAAGAATCTGCGGCTGGTAGGTATCGGGGTGGGTGCCTAGGGTTGGACAGGCTGCTGAGGATAGCCTGGTGCTAGAACCTAGTGCCTTCTGAACTTTTTTTTTTTTTTTTTTTTGAGACAGAGTCTCACTTTGTAACCATTGGTAGAGTGCTGAGGTGTCATAGCTTATAGCAACCTCAAACTCTTGGGTGTAAGCAATTCTCTTGCCTTAGCCTCCCAAGTAGCTGTGACTACAGGCACCCCTAAGAATGCCCTGCTATTTTTAGAGATGAGGTCTCTCTCTTGCTCAGGCTGATCTTGAATCTAGGAACTCAGACAATCCACCTGCCCTGGCCTCTTAGAGTCCTAGGATTATAGGCGTGAACCACCATGCCCAGCCAAAAAAAATTTTTTTTTTTTTTGAGAGAGAATCTCACTTTGTCACCCAGAAAGGAGCACAGTGATATCATCATAGCTCATAGCAGTCTTAAACTCCTGGGCTCAAGTGATCTTCCTGCCTTCGCCTCCTGAGTAGCAGGGACTACAGGTATTCACCACAATACCTGGCTAATTTTTCTATTTTTGCTAGAGATGGGGTCTCCCTCTTGCTCACTGCCTGAACTTCTAATTGTTCAATAGCAACTGGAAATTCATATTTTTGTGTACAATATGCCTTTTGGAATTTGTTAAAATATTTTTAAAAACCCCATGTATTCACGGTGACGTCTGTGGCTTAGTGGGTAGGGCACTGGCCCCATATACTGAGGGTGGCTGGTTTGAACCCAGCCCTGGTCAAACTGCAACAACAAAAAAAATAGCCAGGGGCGGTGCCTGTGGCTCAGTGAGTACCAAACCCAGCTATGGCCAAACTGCAAACAAACAAAAAAATAGCTGGGTGGTGTGGTGGGCACCTGTGGTCCCAGGTACTCGAGAGTCTGAGGCCAGAGAATTGCCTAAGCCCAAGAGCTGGAGGTTGCTGTGAACTGTGATGCCACAGCACTCTACCAAGGGTGACAAAGTGAGACTCTGTCTCTAAAAAAAAAAAAAAATAGCCGGGCATTGTGGCAGGCACCTGTAGTCCCAGCTACTTGGGAGGCTGAGGCAAGAGTATCACCTAAGCCCAGGAGTTGGAGGTTGCTGTGAGTGTGATGCCATAACACTCTACCAAGGGCAATAAAGTAAGACTCTGTCTCTTAAAAAAAAAAAAAAAAAAAAATATATATATATATATATATATCCAAACAAACCCCATTTGGGGGTTAAGTGCAGAATTCTGTCTCAGACCTGAGCAACAAATTTACTTCCCCAAAGGAAAGTCTCTCTCAGGATCTTTCTTCATATGCTGTTGACACCTGATAGCCAAGTACTTTCCTTGGGGAATACCATTGAATGCATTTAGAAAGACAGAAACCAATTGTGCCATCCCTGGGCAGCCACAGCAGTTTGTCACGCAAGCTGGGCCCATGAGTGTCTGGTTGGGGGTTCTCAGGTAGAGACAGAAATTCATTTGCTGAGTGCCCATTAGGTGTCAGGCCCTGATCTGATCTCTGACAAAATGCCTGCCTGTATGAAATTGGTGGTCTAAAAAGACAACAGGTGACAAAGAAGACAAATGTGTCAGTTTACACGATATATCTGGTGGGATATAATGGGAAGAGCAGAGTGGGAAAGGTTGGGCTGCTGGGCATGGTTAAAGGATATAGTTTTCTGGAAGAGTTCTGGGAATGCCTCAATGCCTCAGTGAAAGGCCAACAATCAGAGGGAGGTATGTGACCAAGCTGGGGAGAACAGCCAGTGAGAAGACCCAGAGGCCAGAGGAGCAAGTAGTGAGAAGGCTGGCCAGGGTGTCCAGACTGCGGCCTGCAAGCTGCATGTGGATTGTGTGAGTACTGTTTGGCTTATCTGTCATAGTGGACATCATGAAAAGTATGCACAGATCTTTTATTTTTGGCTCATCAGCTTTCCTTAGTGTTGGGTATTTAATGTGTGGCCTAAGACAACTCTTTTCCCTGTGTGGTGCAGAGAAGCCAAAAAATTGGATATGAACTTGGCCCTGGAAGCCATGGTAGGACTGGAGCTTTGATCCTGGGTGAGTCGGGTGCCCTGTGAGAACTGGGGCAAAGGAAAATGTCAGATTTTAGTGGTCACAGGTACTTCCTGGATGCTGGGTTGAATAGGCCTTGTTCACACTTTTTGCCTCATGCCTGGAAGCCCAGCTTTAACTAACTCAGGAAAAATTCAGATTCTACAGCAAACCATGAAGATGCTGAAGTCTTATACCCTCCAGAGTTGTCTGATCTTTCTTGAGAAGCACAGAATGACTGATTTCAGATCACATGAAGCTGTCTGCTTAGCCTGAGGCCTGGATATGGTATCATTACATGATCAGAGGTCTCCTTTGGGTAAAAATACAGCACCAAAATAATTTCAAATTTTTATTCAAAATTTTAACATAGAATTATTTATGAAAGTAATTTTAAGTAATGATGAAGTGAGTTGAGAGCTAAATACGACCCCTAGAGAGCCCATAGCTCTGTGGCTGGTGCTCTTTAGCCTGTGCAGGGCCAAGGAACTGGACCAGGCTTAGTGCTCACAAGGTCTGTTCATGCTCCCTCATGCTGAAAGGGGACTTTTTGCTGAGGGAAGTGAGTTAGGAATTACAGAGGTTACGAAAAGCATGTTGTTCAGAGCATGTTCCATAAACTTGGAGGGGAGGGGAATCCAACAACTGCCAATAGCCACACAGTGTATTGGGCTGGAGTTTTCATAGAAGTCTGGGGGAGTGGGCTTCTCTGTGCCATTGTCTGGTGACAGCCTGCTCTCACCTTGCAGAAGCACACTGAGGAGATCACCAAGATGCGGAACGACTTTGAGAGGCAAGTGCGAGGTCAGTTTCTCACAAGCATGTTGTGTACGATGGTGTCAAAGGCCCCCTTCCATCAGAAAGAAACTTACCCCCAGAGTCTGTTAATTCAGGGCACATAAACTAGATTAAAACTGCCCAAGCATGCAAAGAGAAAGAATGTGGGAGTTTCCAAGGCCAGTGGATCCACTCAGTATCCCAGAACGACTTATTTCCATGTGAATTTGGGAGGCTCTGATTACCACACACTTTCCCACTCCTGGCTAAAATCAGCAGTTAATAGTAGGTGGTAGTTATTTGTGGGCAGCATTCTTAGAATAGGCTTCTGCATGACTCCTGGCCTGAGAGGGCTGTACTTTCAGAAGTCATCTGGCTTACTGTTAAAGCCCTAGAGTCTGTGACTGACTGCCACATAGCCCATGGTTAGGGTGGCAGCTGACATTCAGCTTTTGGGACCCCCAGTGCAGGGACTGATTAGCAGTTCCTGTCACTGGCAGAGGCAGCTGACAGTGGCATGTATGCTGAATATATCATCTGTGAGCAGAAAAAATTTCCCCTAAACCTGTTCTGTTCTTCTCTGGAAGAGGTTGTTTGCCAGCCTTAGTGCTGAACTGATGGATTTTTTTGGGCTGTGTTCATAGGTCCTATCTATTGTAGCCACAGGGACACCTATTCTTCATTTGCTAAGCTGGTATATTTGCTGCTGCCTTTCAGAAATTGAGGCCAAGTATGATAAGAAGATGAAGATGCTTAGGGATGAGCTCGACCTGCGGAGAAAGACTGAAATCCATGAGGTGGAGGAGAGGAAGAATGGCCAGATCAACATGTTGATGCGGCGGCATGAGGAGGCCTTCACCGACATCAAGAACTACTACAACGACATCACCCTCAATAACCTGGCCCTCATCAACTCCCTCAAGGTGTTGCATGTGGGGAGGACTAGGGAGACACCTGCTGTCTGTCCTAAATGTGGAGTTGTAAAGCCCAGGGGATCCAGACACCAGTTTTCACCCTGTCAGACCCAGCACCCTCTTTTGTAAGAATACTCAAGAGTACCCCTCTTCTGGCCTTCAGTGACACTTATGAATAATGTGACCTGTCTACACCTATAATTAAAAACAATCAGGATATTTCCCCAAGTGTAATGCTGAGGGGGGAAATAATAAAGTATGTTCTGATGGGTGGAAGCTCAGGCAGAACTGTGTAGATGCCATGATGTGGCCACAGGGCAGCTGGAGTGGACAGGTGTCATTATCACTGAGATGCTGCAGCAATAGTGTTTCCCACAATGAAGACGGCTCTTGGTCTTAACTGAGTATAGTTTCTCAAGCTGCATTCTCAGAAAATTCAGAGTAAATTGAAAGTATGCAGAATACTCTGCTTGTACACAGAACAGGTGCAGGTCCTCCATGTGCTGAGGCTGGCATGATGTGTCTGTGGGCAGAAGAGCACCCAGCCCTTGCCTCCCAGGCCACAGCCCCCTTGGTACCATCCACCGAGCCCTACCTGTGCCTGTGCCCACAGGAGCAAATGGAGGATATGCGGAAGAAGGAGGACCACCTGGAGCGGGAGATGGCAGAGGTGTCTGTGCAGAACAAGCGCTTGGCAGACCCTCTGCAGAAGGCTCGGGATGAGATGAATGAGATGCAGAAGCAGCTCAAGAACTACGAGAGAGACAAGCAGATCCTGGTCGTGAGTCTCTGCTGCCTTCACCTCCCTTCTTGGCGTGTGCTCCCTGTGCTTGGGAGAGAGGGAACCTGGGGACAGTTGAGGCCCCACGAAGGGCTTGGCCCTGAGTACAGGACAGGAGTCTGAAATCTCTGTCTTTGACTGTTCTACTCCTGGGGAACATAGAGTTGGTGGGAGTTTTGGAGATGAGCCCTGACCTTCCACCTTATCCCCCTGACCTGCTTCAGTGTGGGGCTTGGCTACTGTGTCTTTAAGTCTGGCAATTATTTTTGGCCTTGCTGTCTCTCAGGAGCCTGTATTACATGGATGCCTGTGAATCCTGAGTACTTTCTGTCCCCACTCCCTACGTTCTCTCCAGTGCACAAAAGCACGTCTGAAAGTCACGGAGAAAGAGCTGAAAGATCTGCAGTGGGAGCACGAGGTGCTGGAGCAGCGGTTCTTCAGAGTGAGCAGGCGGGACCCTGCTGGGGAGGGGCTCTCCCTGCTGGCCAGGCCCCTGGGCCTGGACTCTTGATGTCCATACTCTTTGGCCAGGTTTTAGGTTGAGAAGTTGGAGGTCCTATTTCCTGCTCCTCATTCCATGTTGTATTTGCGAGGCAGAAGTGTGTGGCCTGTTTTGTAGCAAGCTCTCTGGTGAGGAGGAGGTCACACATACTTCTGTCCTCTCAGAAACTTAGCTCTCAAAACACATGGAGGAGGCCTCACCCTTGCAGCAGCTATCTTTTCACATATATGTGTCCTTTCTACATTTTAACCTGTTACACACTCATGGTAAAGAAGTCATGGGAACCCCAAGTGTGCAGGTAAAAGTGACTGTCTCCCTGTCGCCCAGCACTGGTTCTCACACGTGGTGACAGTTTTGTTAGCCTCTTTCCAGACGTCTTTCTGTGAATGCACTAGAGTGGATGTGGCTTCGTACTCCTCAGAATTGGGATCACACTCTAAGCACAGCTTGCTATTTAATGTCACGGTCTATCAGGTTCACATACAAAGTGGCCTTTTTTTTTTGTAGCACCCTCGGGGTGCTCCATATGTGAACGACTGATGAGTGATTTTGCTTGTTCTTGCTGAACACTTCTATTTCTAATCATTTGTTCTTATTAAGCACTGCTGCTTGAATTACCCATTTACATTCATTTTTGTGTATCTGTATAAGATCTCTTTTATTGGAAGTCAGTTCTTAGCAGTGGATTATGGGGTCTGAGGGGTCAGTACTCAGAATTCTTACTTTTATTTATTTATTTATTTTTGTCAATCACTTTGTCGCCCTCGGTAGAGTGCTGCAGTGTCATAGCTCACAGCAACCTCAAACTCTTGGGCTCAAGCAGTTCTCTTGCCTCAGCCTCCCGAGTAGCTGAGACTATAGGCGCTGCCACAGCGCCCAGCTATATTTAGAGTCAGGGTCTCACTCTTGCTCAGGCTGGTCTCAAACTGCTGAGCTCAGGCGGTCTACCTGCCTTGGCCTCCCTGAGTACTGGGATTACAGCAGTGCTCAGAATTCTGATAGTTCACGCAGAGGGCTGTTCTGAATTACATTCCTGCCAGAATGTCTGAAGGGCCCTTTTGTTTCTTCCTTGACTGCACCAGATCTGACAAATTTGAACCTTTGCTGATGTAATTGAGTGGAAAACATCTAGCTTAATGTGCCTTTCTGAAATTTCTATTGAGTGACAGAGATGTTTGGTCCTGTCTCTGCCCCTCAACCCCCTACCCCACAGCCTCTGTGCAGTTTCAAAGGTGTGGCCAAGGGCTGATCCCTGCGCCACAGGGCACTTGGTGTTTTGTCTGTGGTATGCATGGGCACAGCATTTTATCCATGAGTTGTAGCTACATGTTCTATTTTATTTTCTTACTTAATTGAAATTTACGAACACAGACTGTAATAATAGGATTGGCCTGTCTCCCCCAGAGCAGGCTCCACAGGGCACCCTATCAGTATATTAGCTCTATACATCTGGAGTCCCATGGGGTATGAAATGCTGGGCTCTGCCAGTTGTCAGCTATGGCCCTGTGCGGGATAGCCCGGGAGACCCTGAGTCCCACTCTGTTGGACAGGGATCCTCTTCTCCCTCCTGTGGGTTTTGCAGTGGGCATTAGTGGGAAGAGGAGAGCAGAAATAAGCCTGGGTTAGAGCCTGTGTTTTCTGCCACAATGTCCTCCATTTGAAAGTGGTTCCTGGTATGTGCCAAAGTCAGTGTTAACTTCTTAGAGAAATGAGAGCCAAATTTGTCAGCAAAATGGAGATTAACATAGTTATAATTCACATATCTGTAAATAGGGAAGTAGATTTAAGCAAATCTGGAATTCTGTACAACAGTTAGAAGGAATCCACATATGTGCTGCTTTGGAAGGTGCTGCAGGATATCCCATATCAGGGGACATGCTGTGAAATATGTACAGCACTTTAGTGTGATCCCATTTTCTTCCAAACAGTAATAAATATTTTCACATGTGTAGAGAATGTTCCAGAAGGAGTCACACTAGCTGTTCACAATAGTGGCCTCTGGGAATTAGGGTTAAGGCGGGGGTGTTTACTTCTTACTTTTGGCCCTTCAGGGAAGTTTAGATTTTTTAAAAGTGTACAGTTAATAAGTAGAAGAGTTAGGAGATTAGGAAGAATACAGTTTCCCTACTAGGCAGGCAGCTGGTTCTAGGGCTGTGCTCTGGATCTGCCATTTGTGGGCATGCCCATAGCATGTGGAGTTCTAGGATCTGGGGCTGAGCAAGGGAGTGGTTCCTCCCATTGCCAGACACTGTTTGCTAGCAGTGCAGTGCCCTGGATCTCATGTGGAGGCAGCAGGAACAGGTCTCACCTGAGCCCACAGCCCTGACTCATGGCAGGATGGTCCTCAGTGGTGCAGCTTTTGGGGTAGGGACTGCTCCAGTTCTTACCAGGACACCCTGTGGGTTGCAGAGATGGCTTCCTGAGAGGGAGGGCTTGTTTTGTTTCCCTCTTTTCTTCCCCTGCACAGAAGGGAGGATGCAGGCAGTGTGGACAACATGTAGACCCACATGCCCATGGGCATGGGCAGTGTTGGAGGTGACCCTACCACAGAAGCAAAGGTGGAATTCACGGCTCCCCTTAGACATCCTAAACGAGGGGTTCATCACTCACCCAGTGCCACCCTGTAGGTGCAGCAGGAGCGGGACGAGCTCTATGGGAAGTTTACCTCGGCCATCCAGGAAGTACAGCAGAAGACAGGCTTTAAGAATCTGGTGCTGGAGCGCAAGCTACAGGCGCTGAGTGCCGCCGTGGAGAAAAGGGAGGTGCAGTTCAACGAGGTGCTGGCAGCGTCCAACCTGGACCCCTCGGCCCTGACACTGGTGTCCCGCAAACTTGAGGTAGGCCCAGCTTGGGCTTCTGCCCCCAGGGGTGGCCTCATCCTGCAGTAGGATCCTTTAGCTCTGTACTGTCTCTCTTTGGACAGTCACATAGATCCCTAGGTTGCCCACAATGGGTGCAGACTGGGGCTGCTATGGGCGTGTGTGGCTCTTAGGCACCGACACTAGCAGTGTCTTCTCTTCAGTTTCTTTTTTTTTGAGACAGAGTCTCAAGCTGTCACCCTGGGTAGATTGCTGTGGCATCACAGCTCGCAGCAACCTCCAACTACTGTGCTTAAGCAATTCTCTTGCCTCTGCCTCCCAAGTAGTTAGGACTATAGGTGCCTACCACAGTGCCTGGCTATTTTTTTTTTTTTTTGGTTGCAGCCATCGTTGTTTGGCGGGCCCGGGCTAGATTCGAACCTGCCAGCTCAGGTGTATGTGGCTGGCGCCTTAGCCACTTGAGCCTTAGGCGCTGAGCCTTCTCTTCAGTTTTGCTTGACCCTTTCTCAGGCCTTCACAGGACCCTCCATCATCTCTGGTACCTCCTGACTTCTAACCCTCTGCCCACTCTAGTTCATAAGCCAGGCTTATCTGAGCATGTCAGGATCTTATCACCTAAGTACAGTGTGAGGAGTGTCAAGGGTGGAAAAGTCACAGTCAGAATCTTTATGGGCCTGAGCTTGGCTGCTTGTGGACAAATCACAGACATAGGAAGGGGGATGGCCGTGTCTCCTAAGCACCTCTGTGTCTGGGGTACTGCTCCTGTCCTGGGACAGAGACAGCACTGGGAGGCCCCTAAGATGTGCAGATTTAGGATGTGGAGAATTACAATGGGGAATGTGGGGCTGGGTGAGCCTGAAGGCCCTGACCCAGCCTTTGTGATACCAGGGCATGTGAGGTGTGAGCAGAATCCAGACCATGCCCTCTATGTTCCTACCACCGTGTGGTGCTCTGCTAGGCTGGTCCTCGCATGGGAGATAACCAGTAGAGCAGGTGAGGCCTTGGCCCCATGGTCCAGCAGGGGAGACAGCATGTGGTCAGCTACCAATCAAGATTCTGGGGAGCCTCTGTCAGATGCCTTACCTGGCATCAGGCTTCTGGAGCTGCCCTGTTCCTCTGTTCCCGGGACCTGATTGGGAGAAATCAGAGGAGGAACACGTGATGCAGGATCGGGGGGTCTTTGGCTGATACTGGAATCCTAGCCAGCTGAGGTGACCAGTAGCTGACAGACCTTTGGCTTCTTGGAGGCCCTCAGATACGGATGGCCCATGCCCAGGCCCAGCTGCTGCCCTGAGCTGGAAACAAATGGTTTTGAAGCCCCCACCAGACCAGGCCTAGTGCAGCAAGGCTGGCTTGTCCCAGACATACAGCCTTCTAGGGTCACAGGACACCTGTCCATCTCTGCTGCTTGTGCCACACATGGCCTGTGGAGAAGCAGGCGTCTGGGGTATAGGCTTGAGATTTCTTCAGCTGTTTGTAGAAGTGTTTTTTTTTTTTACCCTGAGACTATCTCAAGCAGCATTTCTTTATTTTTTTATTTTCAATTTTTTTTTTTTTGAGACAGAGCCTCAAGCTGTCCCCCTGGGTAGAGTGCCGTGGCATTACAGCTCACAGCAACCTCCAACTCCTGGGCTCAAGTGAGTCTCTTGCCTCTGCCTCCCAAGTAGCTGGGACCACAGGCGC
>CAUYTI010155228.1:0-15444 GCA_963575145.1 Galago senegalensis | reverse complement strand
TAGAGTGCCGTGGCATTACAGCTCACAGCAACCTCCAAGTCCTGGGCTCAAGCGAGTCTCCTGCCTCCGCCTCCCAAGTAGCTGGGACCACAGGTGCCCGCCACAATGCCCGGCTATTTTTTGGTTGCAGCCGTCATTGTTATTTGGCAGCCCAGGCTGGATTCGAACCCACCACCTTAGGTGTATGTGGCTGGTGCCTTAGCCACTTGAGCCACAGGCGCTGAGCCGAAATATTTCTTTTGTTATCTGCATCATACTTGTGTGAAGTGAGCTTTTCTGAAATGAATTTATATATACATATATATATATATTTCTTTTTTCTTTAAGAGACAGAGTCCTACTTTGTTGCCCTTGGTAGAGTGCTGTGGTGTCATAGGTCACAGGAACCTCCAACTCCTGGGCTTAGGTGATTCTCTTGCCTCAGCCTCCCGAGTAGCTGGGACTACAGGCATTGCTACAATGCTGGGCTATCTTTTATGTTGTTGCAGTTTGGCTGAGGCCCAGTTTGAACCTGCTACCCTTAGTATATAGGAATGGCACTCTACTCACTAAGCCACAGGCATTGCCCCTAGAACCCTAGAAGAAGATTCAAGGGTATGCCTGTCTAAAATTTGACCTTGTAAAGAAGATACTATAAAAAAAAATCAAGCTCAGATATCTCATTAAATGCAAAATTATAATAGAAAAATTAGTATAAATAAGGTTTTTTGAAGAATTTTAATTTTGTCTTTTTTTTAAAGACAGAGTCTCACTTTGTCACTTGGTAGAGTGCTGTGGCGTCACAGCTCATAGCAACCTTCAGCTCTTAGGCTAGGGGGAGTCTCTTGCCTCAGCCTCTGGAGTTGCTGAGCCTATAGGAGCCCGCCACAACGCCCAGCTGTTTTTGTTGCAGTTGCCACTGCTGTTTTAGCTGGCTGGGACTGGGTTCGAACCTGCCACCCTTGTTCTGTGGGGCTGGTTCCCCACCCACTGAGCCATAGGCACTGCCTAATTCTTTGTCTTTTAATGACAAATTAGTTTTTTTTTTTTTTTTTTGGTGGTGATGGTGCATTTTGTTTGTGTTAATAAATAAATTATAAAAGGTATACTCTTCTCTTTTACTTTCTTTTGATCAGTATTATTTAAATATGCCATGGAAGTTAAACTATTGAGTTCAAGTATGCCATGAGATTAAAAAAAGGTTGAAAAACACTGGTAAAGAGTAACCACTTAGTTTTTCTGTTATAGACATGGACGAAAGTCCCCCCACTTTCATGTGGCAACTGCTGTGGACATAAGTCCTTCGCTAACATTTTTCTCCTTCCTTTACTAGTGTTGTTTAACTACGTCCATGTGTTAGCTCATTGATTTATTCCTGTTCTTTCTGGAAGGTTCTAATAGAAGACTGTATTCCAGTACTTAAGAGGTACGCCAAAGAAGGGAGAGAGTTTGATTATGTGATTAATGATTTGACGGCTGTTCCAATCTCTACGTCTCCGGAAGAAGGTAGATTGTGTTTTGGTTTTTAACCAAGATTTTTTCATGGAAATGTTTCCCTTAGCATCATGTGATAATAAAAGGATCTTAGAGGTACTCAAATTCTCTCATGTTTTTATTTTATTTTATTTTATTATTTTTTTCGAGACAGAGCCTCAAGCTGTCCCCCTGGGTAGAGTGCTGTGGCATTACAGCTCACAGCAACCTCCAACTCCTGGGCTCAAGCAAGTCTCCTGCCTCAGCCTCCCAAGTAGCTGGGACCACAGGCGCCCGCCACAACGCCCGCCACAACGCCCGGCTATTTTTTGGTTGCCGCAGTCATTGTTGTTTGGTGGGTCCGGGCTGGGGATACGAACCCGCCACCTTAGGTGTACATGGCTGGCGCCTTAGCCGGTTGAGCTATAGGCGCCGAGCCTCATTTGTCAATTTAAAAAATAAATAGAGTAGGCACAGTGACTCATGCCTGTAATCCCAGCACTCTGGGAGGCCAAGGCAGGTGCACTGCTTAAGCTTAGGAGTTTGCAACCAGCCTGCAAAAGGAAGACCCCCATCTCCAAAAAATAGCAGGGTGTTCTGGCGGGCACCTGTAGTCACAGTTATCCTGGAGGCTGAGGCAAGAGAATCATTGAGCCCAAGAGTTTGAGGTTGTTAAGAGGTGTGACACCACATCACTCTACCAAAGATGACAAAATGAGATTCTGCCTCAAAAAAAAGAATAAAAAAATAAATAGAGTACAGTTGCTTGTGGCCTGTAGTCCCAGTTATTTGAGTGGCTGCGACAAAGTACTGCTTGAGCCCAAGAGTTCAAATCCAACCTGGGAAACAATAAAACCTTGTCTCTGAAAAAATAAATAAATAAGTAATTTTTATTTTTTTAAATTATTTTTTATTAAATCATAACTTTGTGTATTAATGTATTTATGGGGTTCGGTTACCGCTTCGATATACAATGTGAAATTCTTACATTGAACTAACTAACAAATCCATCACAATTATACTCATTTCTTTTTCTTTCTTTTTTTTAAAGCTACATAGCATTTTTATTACTTTTTATTTTATTTATTTATTTATTTGCAGTTTTGGACAGGGCCAGCACCCTACTACTTGAGCCACAGGCGCCACCTATACTCATTTCTTAATAGTTTTGAAATGTACCAGTGCATCATGCACAAATAAGTAATTTTGTTGTTTTTTTTTTTTTAAGAGACAGTGTCTCACTTTATTGCCCTTGGCAGAGTGCTGTGATGTCACAGCTCATAGCAACCTCCAACTCCTGGGGTTAGGCGATTCTCTTGCCTTAGCTTCCCAAGTAGCTGGGACTACTAGCCACAATGCCTGGCTATTTTTTTGTTGCAGTTTGGCCAGGGCTAGGTTTGAACCCGCCACCCTCAGTATATGGGGCTGGTGCCCTACTCACTGAGCCACAGGCACCACCCTCAAATAAGTAAATTTAAAATAAATTTACTTTACGACAAAATAAACTTTTTTTTTTAGGCAGAGTCTCAACTTTGTCACCTTGGGTAGAGTGCCATGGTGTCATAGCTCACAGTAACCCCAAACTCATGGGTTCAAGTGATCCTCCTGTGTCAGCCTCAGGAGTAGCTGAGATACAGGTGCCCACCACAACACCTGGAAAGACTAAAATGAAATCTTATCTCTTATATTTACATCCTGTAGTATTTAAGAATCAAATGGCTTACTAGTGGAGAATGTGCTTTAAAGTGATCTTGCTATGTAAGTGATGTGGAACAGGTGAATGGTATAATTGAAGTAATAATCACCATAAGTCAATAATTGTTGAAACTGGGTGACAGGAACATGTGAGTTAATTCTCTCTACTTTTATGTATGTTTAAAACTTAGATAATGTTTTCAAAAAATTTTTTTCCTGGGTGGCGCCTATAGCTCAAAGGAGTAGGGCCCCATATGCTGGAGGTGGTGGGTTCAAACCCAGCCCTGGACAAAAAAAAAAAAAAAACTGCAAAAAAAAATTTTTTTTCCCTTCTTGTTTCTGTCTGCTGGCAAAGGGGTTAAGAAAAAAATATAATAAGATCAGAATTTGGGTGCTGACTAGGAAAATTAGGACAAAATATTAGTCAGTTAAACACCTCTGCTGGCATTACTTAGTAATACCAGAGAGCTACCAGTTTCCATCCTTTTTTGTTTGTTTTGTTTTGTTTTGAGGTAGAGTCGCACTCTGTCATCATCATAGCTCACAGTAAAATCAAACTCTTGGGCTTGAGCAATCCTCTTGCCTTAGTCTCTCAAGAAACTGGGAGACTATGCCTAGCTAGTTTTTCTATTTTTAGTAGAGACAGGGTCTTGCTTTTGTTCAGGCTGGTCTTGAACTCCTGAGCTAAACCAATCCACCTGCCTCAGCCTCCCAGAGTGCTAGAATTACAGTTGTGAGCCACATGCCTGGCAGAAGTTTCCGTTTTTTTTTTTTAAAGACAGAGTCTCACTGTGTCGCCCTTGGTAGAGTGCTGTGGTGTTACAGCTCACAGCAACCTCCAACTCCTGGGCTTAGGTGATTCTCTTGCCTCAGCCTCCCGAGTAGCTGGGACAACAGGCATCTGTTACAACGCCTGGCTTTTTTGTTGTTGTTGTTGTTGTTGTTGCAGTTTGGCCAGGACCAGGTTTGGACCTTCCACCCTTGGTATATGGGGCCGGTGACTCACCCACTGAGCCACAGGCGCTACCCAAAGTTTCCATTTTTTAAAACAATTACACAATGCAGTGATACCTACTTTGCTTTCTATACAATTGTTTGTTGACTTCTCTTTCAACTGTTTCTGTGTAAGATTTTTCAAAAGCTATAGCTATGGTCTGGTAGAGGGAGACATATAAAAGAAATCTGTGATATATGTACAAAGAGCCACAAGAAATTTAATGGTGATTAATTCTGGGAAGGCAGCACAGTAAATCTTTTGTATTATTTGAATTTTGTTCCCCGTGTTTATTTGTTCTTTCATAATTAGAATATTAAAAAAGAAAATCTAAAATAAGTAGGTAGTTTGAAATCTTTTGGAAGTTGAACTTTCCAGTAGTACTTTAATTCTTTCTCAAGAAAAGGAAGGTATAAGAGAAAACATAGTTACTTTTTTTTTTTTTTTGAGACAGAGCCTCAAGCTGTGTCCTGGGTAGACTGCCATGGCATCACTGGCATCACAGTTCACAGCAACCTTTAACTCCTAGGCTTAAGCGATTCTCCTTCCTCAGCCTCCCAAGTAGCTGGGACTATAGGTGCCTGTCATAACATCTAGCTTTTTTTTTGGTTGCAGCCGTCATTGTTGTTTGGCGGGCCGGGACTGGATTCAAACACGCCAGCTGAGGTGTATGTGGCTGGTGCCTTAGCTGCTTGAGCCACAGGCACTGAGCCTTTTTTGGGGGGGGGAGACAAAGTGTCACTTCGTTGTGCTTGGTAGAGTGCCGTCGCATCACAGCTTACAGCAACCTCAAACTCTTACGCTGAAGCAATTCTCTTGTCTCAGCCTTCCAAGTAGCTGGGATGTATAGGTGCCTGCCACAACACCCGGCTATTTTTAGAGATGGGGGTCTCGCTCTGGCTCAAGCTAGTCTCAAACATGTGAGCTCAGGCAATGCACCAGCCCCAGCCTGCCAGAGTGCTAGAATTACAAGCGTAAGCCACCATACCCAGCCCAATATAGTTACTTTTTAAATCTGTTCCAAATTTGTACAATTCCCATCAGAGTACAGGAAAAAAAAATTATTAACAGAATAAAAAATGCAGTTACTTAGTTTTTATAATTAAATTCCTTTAGAATAATTAAAATAACCACAATACCTTGCTACCAACTCTGGAAATTCCTTTGTAATCTGCTTTATTATATAAACGATAAACCATTCATCCTCAATGTTATCCCCAAATTTTGTCATGCCAAACATATGAGCAGGAACACCTCCTAAAAACAAGGGAAGAGAAATCATATAACCAGATAATGTCACCATGGTAAATAAAAATACATGTAGTCATTCAATTAAATAAACATTCATTGACTGAATATGCTCCAAGTGCTATAATGGGAACTGAGGTTGCAATCCTAAACAAGACACAAGATGCCTACTCTTGAGGAACTCATGGGCTACAACAAGAGACAACCACACCTTTTCAAAACAAGAGGATGAACCCTAGAAAAGAGATAAGCAATAAAGGCTATGTGAGCATAAGGAGATGATATCTGAGCTATGCTTATCTAGAAAAAAGACCAGAGGTGGGCTCAGCAGAAAGAGCTAACAGTATGTACAAAGGCACAGAGATATGACAGATAGTATTTTGGGAATACCAGAAAGCCAGATTTGGATAGAGCTGAAATTTTCAAACCAGCACACTATCCACAAGTATGTGGAAATTAAACAATACACATTAAAACAAGAGGGAAAGGCTTGGCGCCTGTGGCTCAAGCAGCTAAGGCACCAGCCACATACACCTAAGGTGGCGGGTTCGAATCCCCAGCCCGGGCACGCCAAACAACAATGATGGCTGCAACCAGAAAATGGCTGGGCGTTGTGGCGGGCACCTGTGGTCCCAGCTACTTGGGAGGCGGAGGCAAGAGACTCGCTTGAGCCCAGGAGTTGGAGGTTGCTGTGAGCGTGATGCCATGGCACCCTACCCAGGGGGATAGCTTGAGGCTCCGTCTCAAAAAAAAAAAACAAGAGGGAAAGAAGAAATCACAAGAGAAATTAGAACATACCTTGAGACAAATGAAAATGAATGCACACTATACTAAAACTTATGGGGTTCAGAGAAGGCAGTGCTAAGAGGGAAGTTTATAGTATGAAAGACTCACATCAACAACCTAACTTTATACTCAAAGAATGAGAAAAAGAACAAACTAAATCCAAAGCTAGCAGAAAGAAGAAAATAATAAAGATTAAAGCAGAGGCTGGGCACAGTTTGGCCTAAGCAAGAACAAGGCCCCGACTCTACAAAAAAATAGAAAAAAATTAGTTGGCATAGTGGCATATACCTGTAGTCCCAGCTATTCAGGAGGCTGAAGCAGGAGAATACCTTAAGCCTAGGAGAGCAAGGTCACAGTAAACTGTAATGAGGCCACTGCACTCCAGCCTAAGTAAGAGAGATTCTGTCTTTAAAATAAGTAAATAAATAAAAATAAAGGTTAAAGTGGTGATAAATGAAATTGAGAACAGGAAAACAACAAAACTGAGGTTACTTTAAAAAAGAAAAAGATTGACAAACTTCACTAGATTAACTAGGAATAAAAGAAAGAAGACTGAAAAAACTAAAATTAGAATTGATGTATTAAAGGGTGGAGCCTGTGACTCAAAAGGGTAGGGCACCAATCCCATATGCCACAGGTGGCAGGTTCAAACCCAGCCCCGGCCAAAAATAAATAAATAAAAAAAAATAAAAATAATAAAAAAATTCCCCATGATTGCATTAATGTACACAGTTATGCTATAAGAAATAATAAATGAAATTTGAATGGGAGGAAAAAAAACTGATTTCCCATGAGTCCATGAGTGTGATGCTAAAAAAAAAAAAAAAAAAAGAATTGATAGAGGGGACAGTACAACCTATGCCCACAGAAGTGAAAAGGATTTTAGGAGGATAGTATAAACAATAGTATGCCAACAAACTGGATAAACTAGAAGAAATGGATTAATTCCTAAAAATAGTCAAGCTATCAAGAGTGAATCACTAAGAAATAGAAAAATCTCAACAGACCAATAAATAGTAAGGAGATTGAATCAGACCTATAAATAGTTAGGGAATTAAAAACCTCCTAACACAGAGAACCCAGGAGCAGTTAGTTTCACTGGAGAACTGTGTCAATTTAAAGAAGGATCTGAAACCAATCCAGACAAAGACAATATAAGAAAACTGAAGACCAATATCCCTGATGAATATTGATGCAGAAACCCTCAGCAAAATACAAACCAAATTCAATAGCAATTAAAAGGATTATGCACCATGACCAAATGGGATTTACTCCTGTAATGCAAGGATGGTTCAACATAAGAAAATCAACCATATTAACAGAATGAAGGTCAAGCAAGTATTAGGTCATTAATTATGAAATGCCCAATTTCAAATCAAGGGTTTAGTTTATTATATCTCAAACAAGAAGAAGTACAATTAATCAATTGTATGCCTGGTGGTACCCGTAGCTTAGTCAGCAGGGTGCCAGCCACATACACCTAGGGTAGCAGGTTCGAACCTGGCCCAGGCCTGCTAAGCAACAATGACAACTGCAATAAAAAAATAGCCAGTGTTGTGGCAGGCACCTGTAGTCCCAGCTACTTGGGAGGCTGAGGCAAAAGAATTGCTTAAAGCCCAAGAGTTGGAGGTTGCTGTGAGCTGTGATTTCACAGTACTCTACCCAGGATTATCCACCCTGGTGACAGCTTGAGACTCTGTCTCAGAAAAAAAAAAATCAATTATATGCCTAAACTATCAACACTATTTTGCCATCTTAACTGTAGCTTGTGTATGCTAGCAGGGAAGAAGCCTGGGAGTAAGTGGCAATGAAATTGCAAAAGGCATTTTATTTTTCCTTGCAAGAAGTGGTCCAAAGGCCAGAAGAGATGGTAGTCAGTTGTTGCAACGTCTAGTGAATATGGTGGATGACAGAGTTTGCAAGTCTAGCTTCTGTAGTTTAAGCAGTGTTGTTTGTGTGGCAACACTGTTCTTTTTTTTTTTTTTTTTTTAAAGACAGAGCCTCAAGTTGTCCTCCTGGGTAGAGTGCCATGACATCACAGCTCACAGCAACCTCCAACTCCTGGGCTCAAGCGAGTCTCCTGCCTCAGCCTCCCAAGTAGCTGGGATCATGGGCACCCGCCACAATGCCTGGCTATTTTTTGGTTGTAGCTGTCATTGTTTGGCGGGTCCGGGCTGGATTTGAACCTGCCACTTTAGGGGTATGTGGCTGGCATCTTAGCCACTTGAGCCACAGGCGCTGAGCTGGCAACACTGTTCTACAAGAGGACTGGCCTATCTCTATTGATCATTGTTGGCTGCTTAATCACAAGCATCCTCATTATGTCATCCAGTTGGTTGCAGTAGACATCTGCTATAACTGATGGACCAGGTTTCATGAAGCTATAGTGGATTATACTAGCGCTGGACCACCAAACAGACACCATTAGCTTTTGTTGATGAATATTTGGTTTTGCACTGTGTTTCAGTACTTCATCTTTATCTAAGCATTGTGTCAAACACTTGAGATTGTCAGGAAGAATCCATTTTTCATCTCTTGTAACAATATGGTGTGAAAATGGTTTGCCTTTATGCCATGACAGCAAAGAAAGGCAAACTTGGAGATTATTTTTCTTCTGACTTTCATTTAATTCATGCAGGACCCATCTAGACAGCTTCTTTCCTGGCCAACATGTTTCAAATGGTCCAATATTGTTGGAATAGTAAGTCAAACCTTGCTGCTAAATCCAGCATAGGTTGAGATGGATTTGCTTCTACTATAGCTTTCAGATCATCATTATCCACCTTTGTCTCTGGTTGCCCATGTGGCTCATTTTCAAATCCCCAGATTGGAACTTCTGAAACCATCAACATACTGTACATTCATAGTCACATCCTTCCCAAATACTTCATTAATATTTTAAGCTGTCTGCACTGCACTGGTTCCACAATGGAACTCATATTCAAAAATAAAACAATTTGTTACTTATCCACAGTTTCACAAAAAATGCTCTAAAAAAACTGAGAAATAATTACAAGGCAAAACACATGTTTGAAAGAATGAGGATGTACCTTCACAGTTAAAAAAAAGTGTCAAACTGAAATGTCAGAGGTATCAACTGTCAAACTTGGAATGTAGTAAGGAAATCAGATATTTCATATTTAACAAACCCTATTGCAGAATGTCTCAAGAGCTACGATGGCAAAAAATAGGTAAGAAGAACAGCCTGCTGCTCAACTCTTTTCCCCTCCCTAGATCTCTTATTTCTTCAACTAGAGAACTCCAATTAGAGTATCTATTTTTGGCTGGGCATGGTGGCTCATGCCTATAATCCCAGTGCTTTGGGAGACCAAGACAAGATGATGATGTGAGGCCAGGAGTCCAAGACCAGCCTAGGCAACATAGTGTGACCCTGTCTCTAAAAAACATAAGCAATGAAAAAAATTAGCCAGGTTGTAATGCTAGGCTCTGGAGGTTGAGGTAGAAGGATCACTTTGAGTCTGGGATTTTGGACTGAGTATAAATTTCCTGAGTCCAGTCCTTTGAGACTGCATTGAGCTGAGCTGTGATCATGCCACCGCATTCCAGACTAGACAATATGGTGTGTCTTTAAAAAAAAAAAGAGTATTTTTATCTATCTTACGTATTAGACTTCAATTTAAACTTCATCTGAAGTAATAGGGAACTATGGAAAGATGTTAAACAGGAGAGTGACATGATCATGATATGTTTTACAAAAGTTAACTGGCAACAGTATAAGGAATTGTACAGGTTAGAACCTGAGGTAGGTTAGGAGGCCATTGAAGTTTTTTAGAACCAGGATAGAACTTCTCATACAGTTCACATACTGTACATTCATTAGCCACATCCTGCCAAAATACTTCAGTGATATTTTGAGCTGTCTGTACTACATTGGTTCCATGATGGAACTCATACTCAAAAATAACACAAATATTTTACATTGAAGCCAAAGACATATACAGAAAAGGTCATATTTTAGAACTAATTAGGATTTAATGTCTAACTGAACATGGTGATGTGAAGAGTTGAGCATGATTTTGCATTACTAACTAGCTTAGATAATTAGGTAGATGACAATGCCATTAAAGAAGATGAGAAAACATGGTAAAAATGATTGACAGTAAGGAAGACATTTTGCGATTTCCAGCTAAAAGATAACAGATAAGCACCAAACTGAGAATACCATAGTAGTGTAAACTTGTGGTATATACTTGTGATATCATCCCAAGATGCTAGGCTCCTGATGCTCAATAAGACTCCACATATCTGTGTGAGTAAAGCCTTGCACACCTATCCATAACTCATCTTTGTAAAGCTCTAAGAAATGAGAGGACAGCGTACTTTATTTTTCCAGACATCAGATCTCAAGTACTAACATCACAGACAATCAGTGAAGGAACTTCAAAATGCTATTTCTCTTTATCAGCCAGGCAGAGCCACTCTTTGATCCTCTCCCAAACTACTATGTGAAACAAAGCAATTTACTAAGCACATCACCAGGATAAGCAACATTGGATAATAGCAAAAGGAACCATAATTAAGGAAGCCAGATGCCAGAACCTGTTTAGTATAGGCATTTAGTTACATTATGGCATAGTATAGTAACTAAAGTTCAAAAGGATAGCCATGAGTTTAATAATGCTTAGTACATGTTAGTTTCTAACTAATGGCTATTAGAAAGTTTTCATTAAAATAAATTTAAAAATTTTTTTTAAAGTTTAAAGCTTAACTGAATATAGATAAGCATCACTAATCTAAAAAGTTTAGGACATAATCTGTTCCTAAAAACACTAAATGAAGAATGACATTAAGTCATACTAATTAAGTAAAAACCTTACCTCTTCCTGGTTTATATTTGAGATTGAAAGGCTGATTCTGCCAGATATAGGGGGCGAGAATAGGTGCAAACTGGGTCATTATTCTCTCAATATACTTCTGAAGAATCTCTTTGTGCTCTTCTGGGTCCCTTGATTCATCTGGTATGAGGAACAGGTGGTACTCCACAGTGTCTTCCACTGTAGCAAGTTTCATAGTTTCTTCCATTCTTCTTTGTAAACTACATTGAAATGTTTCAAGATATAAACCACATAGAACAATAGAGAAGTAACATCCACTTTCTGCTCTCTTCTAGGTGACTCTATCAACATGGAGTTTTCAAAAATTGTTATCCATATACCATCATTGTGGCTTTTGCCTTGACTATGTACCACCTATAGTAACATTTAATATTATTCTTCTAATGATATTTTATACTTAAAACTATGTTCTTTATATTTAAAGTTATGTTAAAAGGAAAATTTTGATATAATACAGTGAATAGAAATCTAGTATCAAATTCCCAAATTAACTATGAAAGAATAAAATTTTTAAATGTTTGCTTCTGTACTAAAATCAGTGTGTAACACATTTTGAGAAACACTACACTAATATCCACTGTTTAAATACTATCAAAAGTCCTACTTCTGGGGTCAGTGCCTGTGGCTCAAGTGGCAAACGTGCCAGCCACATACACCTGAGGTGGCAGGTTCCAATACAGCCTGGGCCCACTAAACCAACAATGATGGCTGTAACCAAAAAATAGTTGGGCGCTGGGGCGGGCGCCTGTGGCCCCAGCTACTTGGGAGGCTGAGGCAGGAGACCCACTTGAGCCTAGGAGTTGGAGGTTGCTGTGAGCTGTGATGCCCCGGCACTCTACCCAGGGGGACAGCTTAAGGCTCTGTCTCAAAAAAAAAAAAAGTCCTACTTCTGCCACTAGTTAGTTGTGCCATTTGGGACACTTCACTTTCTCTTTCTAGGGTTTTACCTTAATTTTACAATGAGAATGTTCCTTATCTCCCAAATCCCTCCCAGCTTAAAAAATCTGTTATTTAAACGCTCTAAAAAGCAATCTCTCTTGCTCTGCAGAATTTAAATTTATCTTTTAGAAACACTGTATGGTACAGAGCAATTTAAAACTACAAAATGTTCATGTCCTATCATCTTATCCCAACATAATCTGCCCACTTTTTTCCTTTTTTTAAAAAAATGGTTTCAGGTTAATTGAAGGTACAAAGAATTAGGTTAATGTTTGCATTTGGAGCCCACCCCCAATTCTGCCCAGTTTTTTTTTGAGACAGAGTCTTACTTTGTCGCCCTCGGTAAAGTGCTATGGTGTCACAACTCACAGCAACCTCAAACTCTTGGGCTTAAGCGATTCTCTTGCCTCAGCCTCCCAAGTAGCTGGGACTACAGGTGCCCGCCGCAACGCCCAGCTATTTTTTTGAGACGGGGGTGGGGTGGGGAGGAGGGTGTCTCACTCTTACTCAGGCTGGTCTCCAACCTGTGAGCTCAGGCAATCCTCCCGTCTTGGTCTCCCCGGTGCTGGGATTACAGGCGTGAGCCACCGCGCCCGTCTCTCTGCCCAGTTTTTGATCCTACATTATCTGTCGTGAATTTGCCCCCCATTCAAGTCTCAGTTATATACATACCTCTGGAGGTGACAGATAGCTCTTCATTTCCCAAAGGTTTTCCTTACAAGTAATAGTACGAGTTTACTA
Source organism: Galago senegalensis (assembly GCA_963575145.1). Classification (NCBI taxonomy): domain Eukaryota; kingdom Metazoa; phylum Chordata; class Mammalia; order Primates; family Galagidae; genus Galago; species Galago senegalensis. The sequence goes on along the minus strand of CAUYTI010155228.1, from coordinate 2,733 downwards.
TTATTGTCAGGTGATGCTTAGTAAAGGAAGGCACTACAGTGGTCAGACACCCTAATGCAGCAATTCTTATGCTTACTGAGCTTTCTAACGCACTAATAAGGAATCTTGAATCTTCTATGTAGACACCCATTCACTACAGTTTCTCCAAATCATTTTTCCTTTCAACCAAGATGGGCAGGCAATAATTCTACCCACCCATTCCAAAATGCCAAATACACCTCATTATGCAGAATTTAAAGTGCCAAGACTGGAATGGACTTTGAGATTCCGCAGGCTAACACCTCACTCTACAAATGAAAAAGCTCAGAGCACAGAAAGGGAAGCGACCAAGCAGAAGGGGCCTGAACTGGAGTCCAGTGCTCCTCACTCAGACTAGGCTCCCTCCTTCCACCTGACAAAATGAAGGAAATTCCTCTTACGGTTCTTGGGGCTTTCCTTTGCGTCTCTGCTGTTACACCTTTCCTCAGCTGCCCACCTCACTGCGTGAGCTGGTTAAGAACTGCCACCAGATGCCAAAAGCCCGGATCACGTTCGGTCCCAACGCCAGCCCGGGATCTAAGGCCAGCGGAAGTCCTGGGAGAAAGCTGAAATCGGCTCAGTTCCCGGAACCTTGGATATTGTCACTGCTGCGCGTCGGCGGGAGCATTTGACAGGAGCCCTCCTGCCTCCGTCACTTCCGCCCCGCGGGGGAGCTGGGAGGTCTGAGTCCTGGAGAGGTGGGGACCCGGGGGAGGTGGCGGTCCGGAGTCTAGGCGACGGGGCGAGACGGGGCCGGTAGGTGGTGGGAGGGGGCCGGGCCGGAGCCGGCGGGAGGGCCAGGCCCGGAGGCCCCCACCCTGGCGTGGTCGCCCCGGCCGCGGCTGAGGAGGAGGAGGAGGAGGATGATTTCCAGATACACTCGGAAGGCCGTGCCACAGAGCTTGGAGCTGTGAGTGGACTGCTCAGCCACCCCAGCCGGACCCGGGGAGGCTGAGGCGGGCCGCGGGCGTTCTGGGGACCCTCCTTGACCAGTCCTTCGCTCCTTTTCTTTCCCAGGGTTGGGAAGAGAAAATTTTGTTGGGAATTGTCTCCTCTTGGTCCTGCTGGACGCTGCCCCTTGTCACTCCCTCTTCAGCTGAGGGCGTTATCACTTGGTCTATTGTGGGACTTACTAGCCTCTTGGGCTGTGATTCCTGAACTCAGGGACTGGGTCTCTTAAGAGTATTTGTAATGTCTGCAGTGCTTCAGGCCTTTTTGTCAATAACCATGGATAGACAACTCCAGAAGTTAATAGCTGAGTGCTACAATAAAGTTGAATGCATCTAGTGCCACATTGTGCATAGCTATTCTATTATTTTGCATATTCTGCAGATAAAGATCCCATATTTAAAGATTGTAGCATGCCAAAGATGACATTCCTAGAAGGTGGTGGAACTGAGAGGTACAAACCTGGTATTGATCTGATTCTGAACCCTGTGGCCATAACCATTACACATACTGCCTCCCCACCTCTGCATTTAAGCATCAGAATCCATAAGGGCCAGTTTTGCTTTTAAGACTTTAGAGAACAAATATTTCTGGCTTAAAGATCTACCTCTTACTCCTAACTTAGGAAGGAATGATAATGTCTTACGTTTATTACACTTTCAAAAGGACTTTCACATTTCGATAATTATAACAACTCTTTTAGATTACTATGATTATCTGCAGTCTTTCAGAAGATGAAACTATATCAGATATGTTATATAATTTTAAGGTAAAATAGCCAATACGGTGAGAATTTGAACCTGGACTTAAAAAGCTAATCTTCAGTGGTCTTTTTTTTTCCCTTCACTGAGCTATGTACTTTCAGCAACCATATATTTATTAATTAATGCTAATAAGCATAATACATATGTATTTTGAGTCACACTTGGGTTTCTAGGCTCTTTTCCAGCCATATGCCTTTCAGGCAAATTACTAAGTCCTAAAGTCTTAAGTGTAATACAGGATTAAGACCTTATCTAGGCTCAGCGCTTGTGGCTTAAGTGGCTGAGGCATCAGCCACATACACCTGAGCTGGCTGGTTTGAATCCAGCCTGGCCTGCCAAAACAACAATGACAGCTGCAACCAAAAAATAGCTGGGTGTTGTGGCGGGCGCCTGTGGTCCCAGCTACTTGGGAAGTCGAGGCAGGAGACTCACTTGAGCCCAGGAGTTGGAGGTTGCTGTGAGCTGTAATGCTATGGCACTCTACCCAGGGTGACAGCTTGAGGTTCTGTCTCAAGAAAGAAAAAAAGACCTTATCTGAAAGCATATCTAGGAGTAGGGGGCCCCATATACCGGAAGTGGTGGGTTCAAACCTGGCCCCAGCCAAAAACTGCAAAAATAGATAAATAAGAACATATCTAAAGCATAGGGCTTGACAAGTATACATAGTAGATCCTTTTTCTTTTTGTCCTTCCTCACTTGGTAAAATAAACATACAAAGAAAATAACTCTCAAATCTCTTCTTGCCTTTGTAGAAGCCTTTTATCTATTAAAGAATAGGATATCAATATGGCAGCAATCCAGATAATAAACTCTTTAGGAACTAGGAAGAAGAAACAGTCATTTCCCAAAAAAGTGAACAGAGTTTAGATTAAAATCTGCTATTACAATTTTTTTTTTTTTTTTTTTGGAGACAGAGCCTCAAGCCGTCCCCCTGGGTAGAGTGCCATGGCATCACAGCTCACAGCAACCTCCAACTCCTGGGCTCAAGCGAGTCTCCTGCCTC
>CAUYTI010155227.1:0-31913 GCA_963575145.1 Galago senegalensis | reverse complement strand
TCAGTGTGCACCTGAGTGTGCCCTGTGATGGACGGCAGGTGAGCTGGCATACCCATGCGGTCCCAGTCTGAGTGAGTGTGCACCTGAGTGTGCCCTGCGATGGACAGCAGGTGAGCTGGCATACCCATGCAGTCCCAGTCTGAATCAGTGTGCACCTGAGTGTCCCCTGTGACGGATGGCAGGTGAGCTGGTATACCCAAACAGTCCCAGTCTGAGTCAGTGTGCACCTGAGTGTGCCCTCTGATGGACGGCAGGTGAGCTGGCATACCCATGCGGTCCCAGTCTGAATCAGTGTGCACCTGAGTGTGCCCTGTGATGGACAGCAGGTGAGCTGGTATACCCATGCGGTCCCAGTCTGAATCAGTGTGCACCTGAGTGTGCCCTGTGATGGACAGCATCCTGTTCAGCACTGGTTTCTGCCTCACAGCAGGAGCTGGGATAGGCTCCAGCTACCTACAATTATCTTATTTGTTTCTATTAACCTTTCTTAAATATATGTATAGCTCATCCTGATTCCCATGGTTAACATTCAAAGCATGTTAGTTCAGTGATGCTTTTATGAAAACTTTGCTTTAGGAACTTAACTCTTACATGTATCAATTAGCTTATACATTATTTTGGTTTTGCTATACATTATTTCACTTAAAGTCTTAGTCTACAAGGAGCTTTCAATGATATTGAGGATTTATCGACTTTAATAATAATGTACCAATATTGGCTCACTAATTATAAAAACAAAATAAACACTGCACCAACATGTTAGTAATAGGGAAACCTCTGTGAGGTATATGAGAACTCTGCCGTCTTCACAATCTGTCCATAAATCTACAACTTAAAAATTTATTTAAAAAACTTCCTGCCTCGCCTTCCATACAAGTTTGAATTTTTTTTTAAGTTTAAGGAAGTATGTAGTTTGTTCATAGGCTATGTCACCCACAAAATTATCAAAAAATAAATATTGCTCTCTTCCATTTCTTTTGGAAAAGAAACATACTCCATTTCATTTTGGGGGTACTCTAGGAGATCTGCCTTTCCATTCAAAACAAAAGAAGACTGTCACTGGATAGGGCCTTTAGAAATGATCCCAGGAGAAAATATGAGTTCCCTGTAAGAGATAACAAATGAAGAATGAGTCATATAAGGTTGCTCATTTCTCAAGTAGAATTGAGGAAATTTGCTCAGATACACTGTAACCACTCTAGTAAGAAATATTATAACTACAAGCGCTGGTTACCAAGTGCAGGGGCTCACACCTGTAAACTTAGCATTCTGGGAGACCAAGGCACTTGAGCTCAGCAGTTTGAGGTTGTTGTAAGCTACATGTGTTGACATCATGGCACTCTAGCTAGGGCAACAGAGTAAGACTCTCCTCAAACAAGAAAAAAAAAAGTATATGTAATGATCTGTATTTAGAATATATGATTTTTTTTAACTGAGGATATTTTCATTTGATCATCTTACCACTGCATACTATATAGGCAAAAAATACCTTGTACTTTCCTGACAATACCATTATATGTATTAACATTATTTATTTCTTCAATCATTCACTCCCTTATAAATTATTAATTTTATCATTCATTGCTTTCTTTGGGGAAAACTACTGAAAAACAGAAACATCAGGAAATGAACATATGTATTGGTTTTTAAACCATAGTAATATGAAGTCTCACTGTACAGAATACAACCAGATATATAACATTTAACCTCCCAGTATCTTCTCCAAACCAGCCCCTCCATTCCACAGGAATTCTGCTTAGTCCACTGTTTAGATAAGGATGTTGCTTCCCCTCTATACCCAAGGCCTAACTAATGTGGGTGTTCTGCTTGGTTACCTTGACTGGTTTCAATAATGGGTGATGAGGGCAACACTGGGTAATAAGTTATTGGAGAAATGCTTGCTCTTTCTCTGACAATACAGATGTCTTCATGAGGGAAATTTGAGGCAATCAGCACCTACACTGCTGCCATATTTTGACAGCCTGAAGATAAAGCAAGTATAGGCAACAGGGCTAAAAAGTGAACAGACAAACACAGTACTACAGATACTTTTCAAATCACTACATACAGCAGTACTTAAAGTTTTACCTCTTAGATGCTCTGGTTCCATGAACCAACAAACTATAAACCCTTTTTGGATTAAGTTTCAATTGTTATGTCATTTAGGATTAGATTTAGCTGTCAAGAAACTTAAAGGACAGTGACTTAGACATGACTAAATTTCTATTTCTCATATTCAGAGCAAAGTTGGGCAGTCAAAAGCTGATATAGAAGTTGTGCTCCAACAAGTCTAAAAGAACTCAAGTACATTCCAGCTCATAGTTGAACCCTAAGGTTGAACCCTGCCCTAATGATTCCACATGGTTGCTAGAGCTCCAGCCAGCACATCCATATCCCAAACTACAGAATTGAAGAAAGAAGAAAGATGTGGGGCAAAGGGAATACACTCAGGGACTGTACAGGTGAGCTCCCAGAAGTGCTATACTATACATCACTTCTATCTCACTGGCTAGAACTTAGCCTTTAATCTCAACAGCCACACACAAAAGTAAAAATCCTAGTATGACGGAAGAAGAAAAATAAAACCCACACTGGGTAATAATCAACCCTCTGTCACAGCTGGGTTTCTATTAATTTCCAACCAAGACAACTAATACAAATGATATGCTACATATCCCCCTTTCAACAACCATTTATTTTCTTCCAAAATGAAAACTCTAAGTCATTAAATCATTGTAGTATTTATGTTGTGGGAATTCCTCAAAGCAATGAAACATACTTAGTGGACAGCAATATTAACATTTAATTTCACATTTTAGAACATCAGGACTTTGAGAGTAGAACTGTATCAACAATTGTATCAATTGAACCAATTTTGGGGTCCAAAGTTGCTAACGTAAGGATATAAATTTCATAAGGAATAAAAATCTGGAATAGGTAAGGAAATTCTAAAAAATGATAAGAAAAAGGTGATAAATACAAAAGAAAAATCTTGGTAAAACATATAAATTGTTAACAGAAAGTAAAACTCAAACAGCTAACCAAAATACAACTGACTTCTAGGTAAAAGAAACAGATTGATCATAGATATTGACTTTTACCCTCTCTCCAAGTCAAGTAAGATGAGAAGTAATAAGATTTTTCTTTCGGTACAGAAGGTGAGATGAGTCAGTAACAACAAAATTATTTTTGAAAAGGCAAAAAAGCAGATGGAAGAAAGGAAAGCGGGTCAGCAGACCCCGGGAAGGTGATGAGGCTAAACCCACTGTGAAAAATAAAAAGCAACCTGACCTAGCTAACAAAACCTCCCAGAATCTGGGAAACCGTCAGCTCAGTATGAGCAAAAATGGACATAAGCATTGCGCTAAAACAGGGAGGACAGGTGGACAGCCCATGTAAAAATTAGTTAGATCTCCAGATATCCTAATGAGCTCAGCTGGGTCACTGACCTTCTCACCCTAAAGTAGTGTTTCTCAACCTTTTTTATCTCAGGATACACTTGAACCTATACTTAAACTTCCATGGCACACTTAAATTATATTGATAAAAAAAAAAAAGTAGAAAAACACGGTGCTTTGAACTTCTTTTGAAAATAATGAATGATCTTTAAAATTTGGGGGGCACAGCAGCTGAAGAGCACTGGCCTAGAGGAGCAGAAGGGTATTCCTAACAGATAGTAGAACCCAGGGTCCCACTGAGTGATGCCAGGGACACCGTGTAGGAGAGGACACCACCCCAAACCAGGGAGGGAGGACACAGTGCTGAGACATAGTTTCTTCTCATTCAGAATGCTGGCAGCCTGGTCTATACGTGCAGGCAGGAGTCTGAAAGGGTCTACCGAAAACCTGGTCGGCCCTAAAATCAAACCTAAAGACATTCCTTACCATCAGGGGCTCAAACAAATACCCAAACAGGTGACTGTGCTCAGAAGCCCACACATCAGCTCAGAGCTCCCAGGAGGCTGCTTAGTGCCCCAACAAGAGATTACGAACATTATTAAAGCAGTCACCAAATAAGAAGGTGTCATTAAAAAGGGATTATATGCAGAACCAAATGTTCTTAGAAATTAAAAATGTTAGTAAAAAAATAAAGCAATAAATAAAAGGATGGCAAGACAACGATGACATGATCTTCAGAAAGTAGAAGACTGAAAATAGAAGTGAAATAATCAGAAAACTGGAATTGAGGCCAGGACCTAAACCTGAATGTGGGAGTCAGCAAAGACAGAAGTGGAGATGAGGAAGACAGAATCAACCAAATGGGAACACTTGGTCCCCACACCCTCGCTCACTGGACTCAGGAACGGAACAGATGGAAAATAAATTCCGCAGCCGTCCTCTCAGGAGGAACAGTACCTCTGACACGCCCCGTGTCACAGCTTGTATCTGAACTCAGGAAGTGAATCGATGTGGATAAGAAGACATTTCTGTATACGGGGGAGAAAAATCCCTGAAGGAAGGATTTAAGGTTGTAGAATAATGGAGCCCACTGATTTAAAGTTGATGAATACAGACCCCACACCAAGGCACATCGTTGAGAAACACAGAACACTTGCGAGAAGAAGGCATTTCTACAAGATTTCAGAAAGAATAAGAAAGAGGAGAATTAACTAACAAAAATAACAAGTGTGGAGAATCTTAATGACCTCCGAATGGAATCTAGAGTGGAAGGCTGCTTCAAAATCCAAAAGGAAAAGTATCTCCAATCCTGAATTATAGACCCAGCAACACTATCAGCGAGTTTGTGAAAAAGTTAGAAACCGTGAGATAAAGTGACAAGGGACAGCAAATGGAGGGGAGGGTGATACAGTTAAGCCAAGGGACGAGGGAGGGCCCGGCGCATGGCACAACACATCTGATGCCCCAGAAAGGAGGACTTGACAGAAAACTGGCAAATTTGGATGCGCTTAGAGGAAAATGAGACAATTCTGGGTTTGAAGCAGTGATAAAAAACGGTGAAAACTGAAACACAGGTTGGGAGGGGGTAAGCTCCACAGTACTGGTCTGGACAATAAATTGGGGGGCATATAAGCCCAAAAGCAAAACAGACAAATGAGATCCCTTCAAACTAAAAAGCTACACAGCAAACCAACAGTGAAGAGATAACCTGAAGAAGGGGAGAAAATGCCTGCAAACCATACTTCTGACAAATTAATACTCAAAATATACAAAAGACTCAGTACCAAAAAAAAAAATACAATTTTAAAATGTGCAAAAGACCTAATACATATTTCTCAAAAGAAAATGTACAAATGGCCCAGAGGCAGTATATGAACAGGTGCCTGACATTAACTCATCATTAGGGAAGTGCAAGGAAGGGCACGATGAGATGTCACCTCACAAAAGACAAATCCTAACAGGGACTGAAGCTATGGAGACAAGGGAACCCTTTTACATACCAGTGGGAACTCAAGTTAGTACAAAACAGCATTTAGGTTCCTCAAAAATTAAAAATAGGACTACATATGATCAGGAATCCCATTACTGAGCATATAGCCCAACGAAATGAAATCAGTATGCTGAAGAGAGATCTGCACTTCTGTGTCTATGACAGCACTGTCACAATAGCTACAGAGTCAACTGGAGTGTCCATCCATGGATGAACGGATAAAAGAAACGTGGCACATATACAAATGGAATTCTACCACCCACTCTGCGAGGACTCTGGCACATGCAAGGCCATGACTGAGGCACGATGGGAAGGGTGCTTGGGAGGTGGTAAGGAGCAGAGCTTGACAACAGGAAGAGGAGAAGCGAGGGCTGAAGATAAAGTGAATAAGTGAAACAAGAGAGGTCCCCTCCTGGCACTAACAAGCAAGGAGCTGAGCAGTGGGATGGACTCGAACGTCCACATGAAGGAATCAAAAACACCACCAACCACTCACCACCAAACCCCACTCCACAAAAAAGAGACAGGCAAAATCAGGATCAAATAGAAGGAAAAAGGATTAGGAATCAGAAAATGAGGAGTCCACAGATTTAGAGTTAAACAGAAAGAATAAGTTCTAATGTTCCATTGAGCAAGGGTGTGACAGTAGCTAACAATATAGTGTATATTTCAAAACAGTACAGGAGGAGATTTTGAATGATCTCACCACAAAGAAATGACAACCGTTTGAGGTAAAGGATTTAATGATTACCCTATGTGTTGCATACATGTATCAAAACATCACACCCTATCCCATATATATGTGCAATTATTACATGTCAATTAAATGTAAAAAAAAAAAAAACTTAAAAGGAAAAAAAATAAGAATTCCAAGTCTGGCTCCAAAATCTTCAAGCTATGGCTTGGAACACATTATTTTGCATTTCTGTGACTCAGATTCCTTTTATATATACAGAAGGTACCCCCAAAATTATATACATTTTAAGAAAGGGAAAAACTGCATTGAAATTGTAATGCCCACTATATCCCAGTAACTAAAGATGAATACAAGTCACAACCACATCTTGTAATGGCAGAAATCAACTACGACTTGAGTATTATGAATTTAAGACATTTCTTTCCATTCTTAAAATGTATATACATTTTTTGGCACCTTCTATTTAAGCATATATGCCTTTTTTAGAATGGAAGATTCAAATAACTTCTTAGAATGATGAGAATTAAACTATAAAATACTCTATAAACATGAGCTTCTTGATCAGAGAAGCTGGATAACAGCCTTAATGTAAAGTGCCCCTGATTTGGCGTCAGAATTATGATGCACGGCGTATGGGCCACCCACTAATGCAGTGTTTTCCAACCCTTTTCATTTCATGGCACACTTGAACCTATACTTAAACTTCCCCAGCACACGTAAATTATGTTGATCAAAAATAAGAGTTAAAAAAAAAAAAAAAGAAGATACTCACTGTGCTTTGAATTTCTTTTGAAAATAATTTAAGGAATGATCTTTAAAATTTTTCAAGCACCTCTCATGCACACCAGTTGAAAATCACTGCCCTAGAGTAACTGGGTCATACACAGCACTCCTCCTGGTTTGCTTACCTGCTACCCATTAGACAGTGCTAAGAATTACATTTTTAAATCAAATGATGTAAGCTTCCTCTTTTTTAAGTTTTCTATTAGTCGCATTCTTGGAAAAATTATTTTCTACTGAAAATGCATTTTCAGACACTACAGAAAGGTAGTAACAATGAGCCCATTTATCAAAGCTGAGTCAAGTTAATAGGCAGGGAAGGGAATTATCTACCCCACCCAACATCACACTCCGCTTTCCTGGCCAAATCACATCCTGAATGATTCAAAAGGAGAACGCTTCCCTGGAAGCAGGTTTCCACTCCAGTTCTCTAAGTTTTAAAGTCACTGGGCCGGGGTGGCACAGTGCACAGCACAGCCACCGGTAAAGACTCAAATGCAATCAAACACCAAAGCCTTTCTATGAGGCCACCCCTCCCAGGTGTCTGTCCTTCCCTCCCACTATACCAGAGATGAAAAGATAAAAGGTACTGGCTTTTTCCGGCCCATATACATCTCCTCATTTCTGCCTTGGAAACTTCCAAAATACTGGAATGCTTCTCTGTATGCTAGGCCTTTACTCAATGTCTCTGCCAAATGATACTTGTGCTTTCCCTCTACAGCATCGGAGCCTTCCCTGGCTGCCTTGGTCTCACTAGACGTTATGAAGAATGTATAGTATATGAATTTACACCTACCCATGAGAAAGCCATCCTCTTAGGCCTCCCAGAGCACTGGATTATAGATGTGAGCCCCTGTGCCTGGCCTCAACCTAGCTGTAAGTTGATAACAAGCACTTTCAGATACTTGCTATGATAAACAAATACCTAAAATAATTAAGGATAAATTGTATTCAAAGGACACTTAATACATTATATAAGCTACTCTGCTGAATATTTATAGAGAAAAATATCACTTGACATTTACAGTAAAAAACTGACTATATTCTAAACATGCCTTATATTGAATACAGGCTCCCTGTAATAGAGCAATACAACAAATCAACTTTCCACGAAGCTAGAAGAATCATAATGACAAGAAATACTATTTTGTCTTTCCTACCACTGCCACTCATAACAGCAGCAACAGGGATTATCACGCATCAGGCCCTGTCCTTTCAATGTACTGATTTAATGTTCTCAACCCACTGAGGTAGGGTTATCTCACAGAGGAGAAAACTAAAGTTAATCGAGGGATTAACAGGCCTGACACCTGACAATCCTGGCTGCTGCTGTTATGAGTGGTAGTGGGAGGAAGGGCCCAGAGTCGCTTGTTAAGGCAGGGAGAAGAATGTAAACCCAAGCGGCCAGGGGTTGAAGCTATTAACTGGTTCAACATGTTACCTCCACGGACTTGCCCAATACCCAGAACGATGCTGTGTAAAAGGTGGAGGTTACGTTCATGGAATACGCAAACCGGCACAAATGTAAAACAAAAGGTTACAAGCCTAAATTATCATATGAATCTCTTGGGGCTAGGAAATATTTTTAAGATATTGCTTAAAATTATATAAGTACGTGGCTGAGAGAGAGAGAAGAAAAGTAGATGTTTCGGCATGTCTGAAACATTTTGGTCACAGTGAAGGGTAAAACAAGATCTAGAGACACATATTCCCTGCAATACCAGAGCTACATTCACTCCGTGGGACTAACGAAGGCAGAATAACACTACCAACATTTAAAGGTTTATTGGTTAGTTTTAAGAAAGAAAAGTACAGTTGAGTCATGCTATTTCCATAAAATCCCAGTCCAAATAAACATTTCCATTTATTCCATCACATAAAATATGAGTAGGGTATTTTAAATTTGAAACTGTGGCAGAATATTTCCAATAGGTTATTTCATACTACTCAAAGTACGAAAATTCTCAGCCCAAAGAAGGAGAAAACACGATGTCCACCCTCATTCCAAAGACTGACACCCAACAGGCTAGTCAAAACAGCGGGGACACTGAGAGAAAAGTGGCCAAAGCAATTGACTTTAGAGTAGGCATTTAAACTTTCTGGTGTTTTAATCAAAAATAACTTATGCATGCTACAATAAAGCTATTGAGGGCCTGTGTGTCAGAGCTGGGGGTTCAGCAGGCCGGGAGACAGCCTCAGCTCCCTGTGGCTCACAGCAACTCCCCTGTCGCAGATCCAGTCCAAGACTTGATCCAGATGGGAAACGCTGGCAAGGAAGAACAGGGAAATGAATACTTGGTTTTCATAATAAAGAACAAAAAGAAACTTTAAGATTATCAAGTTCAAATGCCTGATTTTACAAAAGAGAAAATGCCTCAAGACTTACGCAGGAGCACACAGCTTCTGAGATCAGAATCCTGGCCAAAGCCATTCTCAAAACTGTGCTGCCACCTCTGTTAATGTCATTTTTGGTTCTTTGTATATGAGGGTATGTGTACATTTTGCTAACTACATTAACATCAGAACATGAATTCTGTTCTTTACTGGACAGCATACTTTCCTTTTTTTTTTTTTTTGAGACAGAGTCTCAAGCTGTTGCCCTGGGTAGAGCGTTGTGGCATCATAGCTCACAGCAACGTCCAACTCTTGGGCTGGAGAGATCTTCTTCCTCAGTTTTTCTATTTTTAATAGAGATGGGGTCTCTTCTTTTTTTTTTTGCTCAGGCTGGTCTCAATGAGGTCAAGCTAGCCACCAGCTCAGAGTGCTAGGATTACAGGTGAGATCCATCGCACCTGGCCTCCATTCTTGATAGAATTGCTTGTATCTCATTTTCCAACGTAAAAACAAAAGGAATATCTATGATCTTAAGAAAAAGAATCATGAGCTTAAATGTCTCCAATACATATCTATCCTAATTTCAAATTAGTGAACAAAGATTTTAACAGATAAGAAAATTAGAAGTTCCATTATTATACTGTACTTTGTATTGATACACACATTTATTCCAAAACATAATAGGAGAGTATCACACATTACAACATAAAGTGAGAAATTATTATAATTAACATCTTATGGGCAAGGAAATTAAGATAAAGAGAAGTCACATGTCTTGCTCAAGAGCAGTTAGCAAGATATGCCAACATCATAGCCATTGACAATATTACTAAAAACTTAAAAAGCCACCAGAAAAATCCAGAAAAACTAACGTAAGACACTCACCTGAAGTTCTAGTAAGTCAAGCACTGTTCTCTACTCTCACTAAAATGTCTTTTAGTCACCATCAAGTTGCAATTTTAGAATTCTATTTCTCAAATTCATTCCATTCACATATGTGCCTTTGAAAAACAAAACCAGAGCTACAATTTATTAGAAGAAAAAAGAAGGGTGACTGTGCTGATGGGCCACAATAACAAATCAATACAAGGCACTTACTCACTTTGCCATCAGATTATCTTAAGATACCTGTAAGTTACATTTTCTTGGTTCTTCACAAGACACAGCAGAAAGCAGCACAGCCTACTCCAGCAAGTCTGATCTCTATCACTGCTCACACACGATGTGCATCGCCATCCACACAAAAAAATGGGAACAGACTGTAGGCGCAGTCAACACCCTTTCACCTGCCCGCCAGAGTGTCACTACCAGGCCTTTCAGCCTCAGGGCTGCTTAACTCCTCTGCAGCCAGAGCACACTGTGGCCTGGGCCATGGACAGTTAACATGTGCACACAGGAGATGAGTTTCGTGCCAACATTGAAGGGTACAGATAAGAAATGGGTGGCAAGGGGGGGAAAAACCAACATGAATTTACCCTAAACGCTGGGCTGTTCCAGGCAGCAGGTCTGGGGCCAAGATAAATGGAGGCACATGATGAGGCCGATGAAGAAAAAGGTGCAGACGTGGATGATGCTGTCAAAACCACCCCAGGAACTGTGGTGGAGGGTACAGGTGGGCAACAGGGACAAGAATCATTAGGCACGAGCTGTGTCAATAAGGCTGTCCACGATGAGCATACCTGAGACCTCAGATGCAGACACCTGCCTGGAGAGGAAAGGAGGTGCAAACAGTCAAGCACTTCACAGCCACAAATGTTTTTAATATGCGCTCAGAGTGTAGGAGGTTTGGGGGGGGGGAACAGAGGGGGAAATATAGGGGAAGGGGGAAGGGAGAGCCAGGGAGGGAAGCAGAGCAGAACAGAGCCCACACTGTGATTTGAAGAAAGAAAACCAAGGACCATATTGGGCGTACACAGCCGCCCATCAGTTATGCAACATACATGTAACCCAAATTTCACTGACTGTCACTTCTCTCTAAAGCATCTGTCAGGGGATTTGTTCCTGTATATTTGTTGGTAGTTTTTTAAGGCCAGGCTTTCATTGCTCACTTGTCATTCTACTTACAGTAAAGATTAATAACACTGCATATGGTGCGTGATGAATAAGAAATTCAACTTACACGGCACTAGGTGTAAAATTATGCAGTATATCCCCCTTTGAGAGCCTAAGAACACGACTTAACATGAAGCGCTCCCTACACAGAAGGGGAAGTGAAACTCATCTAATTATTTGCCATGCTTTGGTCTACAAAGAGGCTCAGAAAGGTAGTCTGTGAAAATAAAAACTGTGCCATCCGACTACATTGTCAAACTAAAAAAAAAAGTTATTTCTAAGTTACAGTAAACTCCAACGCATCTAAAACCTACTCTACCAAAAAAGCCAAGATTACCATAATTTGTTTTGGCTTTAATTCTACATGTAAAAGAGGAATGGAAAATATTTAAAAGTCATGTCTGCCTTCCTTGGGAGGATGGGAGGGAGGGGGGTGAAATTCATCTCAGTGGAAAAATCAACCTGCATCCTTCCACCTCCCTTGTGGGGCCTGGTGCAGGAGGGAAAAGGAGACCTAGAGAAAATATTAACGGAGCTGTCGGATGCACAAAAGAAGGCCCAGAAGTAGATGCAGGCACATGGGCCAGAGAAAGCTGCAGTGCCCTGGGTAACTCAGAACTCAATATTATTGTTTTATAATAGCAGTGAGGGACAGAGACGGAGACAGAGACAGCAGGTGGGGAGGGGTACTGTGATGAGTTGCCAGGTACAAGCTATTGGATCCTGAGGAGGCACTGTTCAAAAACATGGTATAATATTCAGTTTTAGGCATTGTTTCTGAACTTCCGAACTTTTAAGTTTCTCTTCTCTTCATAGAGCTCACCCAGTGTGATCTTTATTTAAACACACACACACACACACACACACACACACAGGGGAAAAGGGCTGTGTTCCTGTGTGGGTGGGGACAGAGTGCAACGGGGACAGCCAGTTCACCTTGGCTAGACAGATGCAGAACTGCAGATCCAGCTGCCCACAGCCTCCACCCTGTCCCCTGAGTCCAGGAGGGAACTGTGACCTCCTCCCATCACTAATCTGGCCAGCCCCGAAAGAACAGGCCACCACACTTTTATTTTTGCATTCTGAGAACACAAGGTATCAAAAAGGTGACTACGGTGGTACGCGTTAAAACCAGAGCACTCAGAATAAGCTGAAACGTCCATAAATACAAAAGATAACATTGACGCTATCACTGAGTCGCTGCCCAGTCCTGAAATGGAGTAACCTGCTTTTTATGTCACTGGTCACTGACACACAGAAGAGGTGAGTTCAGTCATGGCCCAGAAATTGCCAGAGATGAAATCAATTCAACCATTTTAAGAAAATATATTTTCAGCTATCAAAATTGAGCATAAAAATGCAAGTTATTATCAAAGACAGCAACTTCCTAAAAGTTATTTTTGCTATACACAAGGGAAAGGAAGGTGGGAAAAAAGAAAAAAAAAATAGGGAATGGTAATAAAAGGGAGAAGAGAGAAATCAAAGGTCAGGAGGGAGGGAGGCCAGGCAAGTGTAGTGAAGGGAAGAATCAGATGAACACGGAGAGATGGAGACTCAGAGAGGAAAACAAACTGGAACAGAGTTAACCCAACCACTTGCTAGCTATGTAATCTGTGAT
The DNA here is from genome assembly GCA_963575145.1 of Galago senegalensis. Classification (NCBI taxonomy): domain Eukaryota; kingdom Metazoa; phylum Chordata; class Mammalia; order Primates; family Galagidae; genus Galago; species Galago senegalensis. The sequence goes on along the minus strand of CAUYTI010155227.1, from coordinate 19,044 downwards.
AAATTTCTCCTAATTTTAGTTGATTCATCTGTAAAATGGGTGCAAAGAAACGTATCTGACCTTATCATGTGAACATATGCCAAAGTAACACACATAAAAATGCCTACTCACATACAACTGAGTGCAGGGAGTGAGAGGAAGAGAGAGATTTTAAAAATACAGTAGAACCTCCACAGGTGACCACCTCCCTGCACATGGACCACCCCCCTACAGTGACCTAATTTTCACAGACCGGGTATGCACCACATGTACATACCAGTACAGGAGGCCTAGCTCCTTAAGCTGACCACCTCCATGTGTTGACCAGTTTGTTATATAGTCCCTTGCGTGGTCAACTTACAGAGGTTCTCCATGAATGACACCTGCTACTGTCAGCACGGGATTGTTGTTCTTATTTTCTACTCTCCGAAATGTTGGGGTGAAGAGAGTAGTGCCATCCCGTGAGCTAAAATCGAGACCTCTGTCCCCGGGTTATCTTGGGTGGTCCCATACTTCAACACAAATGGAAAGGTACCTTTCAAATCAGGGCCTTGAGGCATCACACAATAAAATAATATGCACTGCAGGAACCGTTCACATTTACTTGGGTTTACTCAGGTATCACAGTAGGCATTTCAGCCCTATTCCTTCAAAACAGCCCAGAAATCCTTCTATCTAAGTTCTATTAAGTTCATTTTACAAATGAGGAAACTGAGGCCCCAATATGTGAAATAACTTGCCCTGGGTCACATAGTAGTAAAGGAGAGGCTGGGTTTCCAACACACAGAAGTGAGTTCTGGAGCCTGGTTTTTAATCACTATGCCAAAAGTCACGATCCTTGTCTACCTGCTAAGTACTTTAAAGAAAGTAATCAGACTAGGAAAGATTTAATTCAAGCATGTTATAGTTTTTCCTAATTTTGCCCCAAAGTAGCAAACCGATTACTGAATGTACTGTCACTCTCAACAAGATTCATCCATCGAATCTCCAGGATACTTTCCAGCTAGTGAAACTTCAGGTAAAAAGATATTTTGATAGTTTCTTCACCTGTAATTGAAAATGCTCCAAATGATGCCTCAAATTCTATCAAAAACATCTCTGCAAAGCCTGCCATACCTTCCCAGTAATCCCAAGGTGAGTCTGATCTTTCTCCTACTAAACTGAGGTGAAAATCTCTGAGCGAATGTCTTTTGGAATTAGGAAGCATCCTCCTAAATAAAGGTCGTATTTACTTTGAATTCATAGTCTTTATAGGAATTGAGAGCATGCATCCTTTCCTATCTTAACCTTACATAACAGCTTTGGAAAACTTTTAACTGTTCATGAGTAAGAAACAGAGACACAAAGGTTGTGTCTTTTTCATTATAAATGTTAAGAACAAAAGAATCTATAAGCGTCAGTAATATACTTTGGTAATACAGAAATGCCTACACTCCACACTTCAGCTTTTTCTTTCTTTCTTTCTTTCTTTCTTTTTTTGCACGAGGGCTTGCTCTTAGGGATAAAAGTGCCAGTTGAATGTTCCTCTGATGTCTGAGACTGTGGTTACCCTATTTCTAATAAACAAGGCAGCTTCCTGTCTCTTGCCTCTCATTGCTAAATCAGGGTTGAACCTTGGCAGCCTTCACAGAGCTGACCTGAGTGCACGCATGTTAAAGAGCGTCTGCCTTGCTCCTTTCCACACTGCAGGAAACTGCTTACCAGGGAGTACCTCTGGCTTTTAAAATCTTACTTTCCTCATCAGTGAAGCTGAAAAAGAGTTCATTTCCTTATACTCAAAACTGAGTATTGCATTATGTCTAAATTTATCTCAATTTGCTGGAGGTATCTGGACTTCTTCTGAGTCTCTAGAGGAATGAAGTTCTACGTACACTTTTAGATCCTTTCGGAAACAGTTAAAACAGCATCCCGTACGGTGTAGATGATTCTATTACATAATCAAACATTCATTTATGCTTTTTATAAGCATCTTTAATATCTGAGTCCACAAGGCAGAATTTATAGACAGAAAATTAAAATGCATTTCATGTTACAAAATAATATTTTTTCTTTCAACAACTGATAAGATCTTTTCCTTCAGGGCTTAAAAATGAAATTTAGCAGTATTTTCTTCCACTTTGGAGTTTTTCTGAGGTAATTTACTGTCCAGCATGGTATTCAATTTGTTTTCAATGTGCTGATAAATTATTAATAAATATATGTCCCACTTTCTTTATTTTGCTCATAATTCCCTACAGAACTGTGTCAGCAAAAGGCACCCTTTGCCTTTTTGACCTTTTTGAGTTAAAAGAGAAAAGAGGAAAAAAAAATCCATCTTGCTTTATCAACAAAAGATTTTATCCCCGGCTTTTCACCATCACCATTTTCCTAATCCGTGGCGACCTGTTCTGTTGGATGCCACTGGTCTCTTGGCAATGACATCCCACTTGAGATACCGGCAAAGGCCAGAGATCTTCCTCCCCTCCTCCTGCGTGGGCCATTACACAGCCCTCGTGTTTCCTGGGGCTGTCTCAGCCCCAGCCGGTGTGAAATGGTGATGCTGTCAGTCAGCAGGGAAATTTTCTGCTTCTGAAACCTCTCTCCCCGAGCTGCCTCTGTGCGGCACCTTCAGCTGCCTCGGTGCACCGGTGCACCGTGTCCGGGTATTAAAATAGCTCCTGCGTGATGACTTCACTAGTTCTCACAAACAGGCCAGTTGGCAGAACTCTAATGCAGTCTGCTCCTCAGTGGAAGACGCTTCTCTCCCCACCTCCTCCTAATAGGAACACTTAGTTTCATTTTGACCCAGGAAAATTTTTCCTTTCGGAGGTTCAATACAGCACCTACTTAATGAAAAATTTCAAAATGCTCTAAGTGGGCTTGAGCTGTAAGAGCTTAACCTTCAGCCAGCACTGAGCATTCAGGTGGTATTATTATTTCTTAATGCTAACCTTCAAGGACATCAAAACTGCTAGGTAAACCAACCTTACATAACACATGTGTTTCATTCATGTTAGGGCCGAATTATCTTCCTCAAGAATATTAGTGATAACTAATCATTTTTTAAGTCATATTTCTCATGCCTGTTTGTCCACATGTAAAGAGGTCAACATAAGATACAGTAAAAACTAATTATGATTACACCTAATCAGGATAACAGAGGGCCTTTAAGGCAATTTCTTTTTGTTATCACAGCATTAATTATTAATGTTCAAGCAGATTTAGAAATCTTAAAAAATGTAAGGCATTTATGCAATTAAAAAGATATTGCATATTAGACTACAAACTTTCTTTTAGTATTTCATTTTCCCTTAAATGTCTTTTAACTTCCTTTTGTAATTACCACACACTGGCCAAAGAATAGTCTATGAAAAAAGTAGACCCTTCTGGTGTCCTCATATCATAACTCAGTGCTCTGTCGGGGCTGCACTTTGATTCCAGAAGACAGCATTTAGATTAACTGGTTCAGTGCTCTACGGACACAAGATGTATGCCCAGAGAAAAAGCTCCCATATGATTCTACAGACACCAGCTAATGAAATAATTTGGTTCACTGGCTTAGGAGAGTTGCTCTAAGAGAGGTGCAATCATTGTCCCCAAACAAGAGAAAAATCACTTAACATTCTACTCGCAGAACCCCTTGGTTCCTCTCACTATCTGTCAGTTACAAACAACATTTGAATATTATAGCACTGCCATCTCGCAGCCTAGAGGGTGGGAAACCACCTCTCTCCATCGGTTTCAACCAAAACATGAGAGAGGAATTTTAGAGAATACACAGACACACATCTGACAGTGAATTTTTAAAATGTGCTTTGGTTAATTCCATAAACACTTCCTTATTACTTGCATGTGGCAAGTACTACAAACATACTGCTACGTTCCTCTCCATCAAACAGATTATACACTCGATTTTTAAGTAAGTATTATACAGCCACATAGCCGTAACAACGTGAGGTATGGACTGCTGTGATTTTTTCATTAATCTAATGATTTAGAAAACGTGGTTTTGATAGTACATTCAAGAAAGTGCTGGATTCCCTTCATTATGATAACCAGGAACATTTTGGGCATAGTTCAGAGAAATGACCATGAATTAATAAGAGTTATCATGTCCCTCTCCTGCAGAGGCTAATAAACAAAGACACGATGGTGATTTTGAATGCTGAAAGGTCAATTATAAATGTCATTACAGATACAATAATTCACTCAGTGATGCAATATGGCAAGTAGTTTGTGAGGGTGATTGCGCTAACCATCAAAAATTTTAGAACCATAAAGGACACGAGTTAGATCTGGTAAAAATTTCATTCTGTATGAATGATGCCGAAAAAGTTTGAGTGATGTTGTACAAAATCACAACATCACATAGGTACTAAGTTATCATCTCAGAATTGACCCTGTGTTTTTTTCCCACTCTAAGTCTGATTGACACACATATGCACATACATTATTGTACTGTGTTTGATTCATACAAATGCATGCATGCACACACGTCCATCACACCTGTCTGCCCAATTCATACAAACACACTCCAGGACTCTGCTTCTAATTCATATACACAGAGCCACAAATACATTCTACTATGTGTCTGATTCATACACCATATATTGCATTGTTCTCCATCTGATTCATACATATACACTACTCTGTGTGTAATTCATATCCCTACACACATAAAAGCCTGAACATATTACTGATTCAAAAACAACTTACACATGTGTTTTATTACCCTGATTCATCCACACATATGTATATATACACACACACACACACACACACATATATATACACACACACATATATATATACTTTCTACTACTCTAATTTAGATGTGCACACATATTGGTGTATATACATTCACACTAAAATTTAAAATAGTATATCATGGTCATATTCAAAATACACATATTTTAAAATGAGAAATTCAAATTTGAGCCTGCCACCCATGTAACTAATTCAAAGTTGTTCTAGATATATGGTCAGCCCATAGACATCCCTTTGCATGAAGATGTTCGTTTTTTAGTGAAACAAGAGTGTGTTAGTTGTTCTCGTGTTGTCCTGTTTTCCATACAGGATACAGGAGTGGATACACACAGAAACCAGGGACAGAGAATAGTAGTCTATGTTCTTGCTCCAGGATAAATTCCTAGTTTCCAAGCTCATAAAGCAGCACAGGAATGGTGCGAGGTGAAGTGCATGAGAACATGGCTTTGGACCCCAAGTACAGCACAACCAGAAGAGCATTTTCCCCTCTGCTTAAAGGCTAACAACATAAAAAGCTCTGAACGTTACCTCTAGACATACAAAAATTAAGGTTCTTATGGGAGTTGAAATCAGCAATGATGAGGCCTCCATAACATTTTATAAAGAAGAAAAGGAACATGAGTGAATCAGAGATAGAGAAGGAGAAGACTCTTCATGGTAACTGGCGGGCACAATGATTCGCATGTACATAGAAAATGCCTGGAGGATGCAGATATAAAGGGATTAGGGAGACTTTGAAGGAGGCTGGAGTTCTTACAGAGCATTTAAGTACATAAACAGAAAATGGAGGCTGCGGTGGATATGTTCCACCCCTACACCCAGGGCTGTAGTCCTACAGGCAATACTCAGAAAATGAGAACATGAAGAGGAAATGTAGAACCCAATGTTCATGGGTTTCAGACTTACTCTATTGTTCTCAATAACTACTGAAGCACTAATTCTAAACCCCAGCAGGAGAAATAACTAAGATCAAAGGTGAAAGAAATGAAATCAATAACAAAAGAATTATACAAAAAATTAATGAAACAAAAAGTTGGCTTTTAGGAAAAAAAAAAACACAATCGACGGGCTACTCACCAGGCTAATCAGAAGAAGAGAAAGGACTTTATATAAGCTCAATAAGGAATGAAAAAGAAGAAATCACAACTGATACCATGGAATTACAAAATATCCTCTCTGAATATTATAAAAATCTCTATGCATATAAACTTGAAAACATGCAGAAAATGGACAAATTCTTAGAAAAACATAACCTCCCTAGTCTCAATCAGGAAGAAATAGATTTTCTGAACAGACAAGTATCAAGTACTAAAACTGAAGCAATAAAAAATCTTCCAAAAGAAATAAAGTCCTGGACCACACTTTCAAAAAAAGATTTTAAAATTTCACATTCAAATTTCACCAGACCTACAAGGAAGAACTGGTACTGATCCTGCAGAAATTATTCCATAATATCAAGAAGAAAGCAATCCTCCCTAACTCCTTTTATGAAGTCAATATTACCTCCATACCAAAGCCAGGAAAGAAGGCAATTAAAAAAAAAAATAGACCAGTATCCCTTATGAATATAGATGAAAAAATTTTCAAGAAAATCCTAGTAAATTGAATTCAGCTACACATCAAAAAATAATTCCCCACAACCAACTAGGCTTCATCCCAGAGATTCAAGGTTGGGTCAACATAAGCAAATCTATAAATGTAATTCACCACATAAAGTAAAAACAAACACTGTATGATTCTCTCAATAGACACAGAAAAGGCATTTGACAAATTCACCCTTTTTTGATAAGTACAGTTAATAAAATAGCATAGATGGGACTTACCTCAAAATTATAAAAGCCATATATGCCAAACCCACAGCCAACATCATATTAGGTGGGGAAAAATCGAAAGCATTCCCACTTAGACTGAAACCAGACAAGGTTGCCCACTATCACCACATCTATTCAACATGGTGCTGGCAGCCAGAGCAATCAGAGAAGGAAATCAAGGGTATCTAAATGAGGAAAGAAGAGATCAAACTATCGCTCTTTGCTGACAATATTATTTTTTATCTAGAAAACCCCAAAAATTCAGCCAAGAGACTCCTGGAATTGATAAATAAATTCAGCAAAGTCTCAGGTACATAATCAATGTATACAAATCAGTAGCACTCACATATGCCAACAAGAGTCAAGCTGAGAACCAAGCTGAAATCAAAGACTCAATACCCTTCATAATAGAAACAAAGAAAATAAAATACCCAGGAATGGATTTAACTAAGGAGGTGAAAGCCCTCCAGAGAAAGAACTATGAAATACTGAAAGAGGAAACAAAAGAGGATGTAAACAGATGGAAAAAATATATCATGATCATGCATTGGCAGAATCAACAATGTTAAAATGACTATACTACCACAAGTAATCTGGGGATTCAATGCAATCCCCATTAAAATACCACTGTCATTTTTTACAAATGTAGAAAAAATAATTCTACACCTTGTATGGAACCAGAAAGGATTCCATATAAGCAAAGTAACCTTATGCAGAAAGAACAAGTTGGGAGGCATTAATTTACCAGACTTCAAGCTATACCACAAGGTTATAGTAACCAAAACAGCATGGCACTGGCCCAAGAACAGAGACATAGATAGACCAACAGATCAAAACAGAAAACCAAGATATAAACCATCTTCATATTACCAACTGGTTTGTGACAAAGCAAATAAATACATACACTAGGAAAAGAATCCCTATTCAATAAATGGTGCTGAGGAATTTGGATGGCCACAAGCAGAAGACTGAAACAGGATTCTCACTTCTCACCACTCATGAAAATTAACTCACAATGGACAGCAAACCTAAACCTAAGACATGAAACTGTAAAAATTCTAGAGGAAGCAGCTGGAAAAACTCTTACAGACATCAGGCTAGGCAAAGAATTTATGAACAAGATCCCAAAGGCCATCACAACAACAACAAAAATAAATAAATGGGGCTTGATCAAATTGAAAGGCTTCTGCATAGCCAAGTAACAATTCTTAAAGCAAACAGACAACATACAGAACAGGAGAAAATATCTGCACACTATATATCCAAGGAAGGGCTGATTACCAGAATCTACAAAGAACTTAAATCAGCAAGAACAAAACAGCCCATTAAAAAGTGGACAAAGACAGGCTCGCTACCTGTAGCTCAAGTGGCTAGGGCACCAGCCACATACACCAGAGCTGGCATGTTAGTATCCAGCCAGGCCTGCCAAAGAACAATGACAACTACAACCAAAAAAAGCCTGTTGTGGCTATGGCTGTGGTCCTAGCTATTTGGGAGGCTTAGGCAAGAGAATCGCTTAAGCCCAAGAGTTTGAGGTTGCTGTGAGCTGTGACACCACAGCACTCTACCCAGGGCAACAGCTTGAGACTCTATCCCCCCCACAAAAAAAAAAGTGGGCAAAGACATGAACAGAAACTTTTCAAAAGAAGAGAGAATAGTGGCCAACAAACATTAAAAAGTGCTCAACATCGCTAATCATGAATGGATTAACAAAATGTGATAGATATTTACCATGGAATACTACTCAGCCATTAAAAAAATGGTGAGATAATACCTTATGTAACAATCTGGGTGGAAGTGGAGACCATTCCTCTAAGTGAACTATCACAAGAATGGAAAATACCACGTGTACTCACTATTAAATTGGAACTACTCAATCAACACGTATGTGCAAATATGGAAATAACGCTCATCAAAAAATCAAAGAGGTGAGGGGGGAAGGAGAGGATAGGTAAATTCACACCTAATGGGGACAATGCACACTGTCTGAGCAACAGGCACGTTTGTAACTTTTACTCAAATTATACAAAAGTAATTTATGCAACCAAAACATTTGTACCCCTACAATATTCTGAACTAAAAATTTTTTAAAAGAAAAAAAAAAAAAAACACTGGCCAGGCATGGTGGTTCATGCCTATAATCCCAGCACTCTGGGAGGCTGAGGTGGGTGCATCACTTGAGTTCAGAAGCTCAGCATGAGCAAGAGCAAGACCCAGTCTCAAAAAACAGCCAGGAGTTAGGGCAGGAATCGACAGCCCCAGCTATTCGGGAGGCTGAGGCAAGAGGATCACTTGAGCCCAAGAGTTTGAGGTTGCTATGAACTATGATGAGGCCAGGGCACTCTATCTAGGGCAACAGAGAAGTAGGGCGCCGGCCCCATATACCAGAGGTGGTGGATTCAAACCAGGCCCCAGCCAAAAACTGCAAAGAAATTAAAAAAATATATATTTTTTTAATATATATATAACATATATATACACACACACAGAAGCAGATGGTGACTATTTTCAACACCTTTCTTAAGCTACTTGCTCTAATAGTCTAGCATACTTTTCTTTATCCATTAATAATTCCATTTATTAAATATACGCACTGCTTTTATTATATAGCCCTTTTACATAACAATCTGTTTCATTAAGACATGAAAGGAAATGGTGTGTCATATGTAAATATACACTGCTGAGTTTTGTTCAACATTTAAAAATCATTGGGGAAGACAGTCCTCCCAAATTCAATAGCCTCATCACTCAAGCCTTGGAAGATGGCTGTAAATGCAGAGTCGACTCTCAAAAATGAGGCATTATTCCAAAAAAGGAAATGTGTACCTTTAAGCAAATAAACCATAGGTACATTTAAGACTTTATCCATAGCCCAAGAAAATGTCTGGTAAGGGTAAAAAAGATCAGGCCCTTGATAGGGCAGAGTAAGCAGGGGCATAAACAGCTAAGTGCTTTTCAAAAATTGAAAAGTGAGAGCCCTCCTATCAAGGAATAGAAGGAAATCTCCAAAGTTTAGCAAGTCAAGTACAAACTAATAATCAGCCTTGCCAAGAAAGAATTTGAGTAGACTGGCAAGGTATTCCAAAGACAATAATAAATGTTGTTTAACAAGATAAAACCTCAGAAAATGAAGTAGGATTTTCCACAAAGCATGCGTCTAAGATGAAAAAGAGTGCATATATGAAGTTGCATAACTATTTTTTTGGTTTTTATTAAGAATACTGCAAATACGTTTTATCTTCTGAAGCAGACAGGTTGGAGAAAGTAAATCAAACAGTTACTGAGCAGAGAGTCTAAACCTAGTAATTATTAAACTAGATATAATCATAGCAAAGACCTGATCAGCATTATTATGGAGTTACGGACTAAGGTGGAATCTGTAAATTGTAAAAGGTGGATTATAACTAGTCACTATACAAAAGGTTGTAATTGCTAAAAGCGTACCTAACCACAGAATTTTCAAAATAAATGCCTTTTGATTACTGATGAACAACACAGCAAGGGAAAAACCACCAGAAATTAACGATGTAATATGGTTGGGCACTCACTCTACTTGAGAGCAATCAACAGACTGTAACCTACCAAAGACTACTTTTAAAAATTCCATTTTTCCATAGTTACAGCAGTAGATAAAAATGACAGCAAAACAGATGTATAAGAACACAGACTCGGAGGAGACAGGTGCTCAGAGGGGTCTTATTTAACAGTTTTATAACTGATGGGAGGGAAAGAATACAAAGGAAATTAGGCAAGTTTGTATTAAGCTTCTTCTAGTCACCAAATGCCAAGCAACAGAGATAAACTTGCTTTTAGCATCAATCTGACAAATACGGTAGACTCCTTTCAACTAACTTCCACTTAACCAGCTGTCCAGATTTACCAAAGACCTCCATTCCCTTTGTAAAGCACCCTGATGTATGTGCCTGGACTGTTCCTAACCAGCTGGGACCACTCTGAGCAGACTGAGCACCTCCACTACCGTTGGCTAAGCCGTATTTTTAATAAACAACCTTTTATTCTAAAACCTATGTATGCAGTAATACTTCACTGTAATAATGTGATTTAATGAAATGATACATTAAAGAAGTGAAATAGGAGTATGAAAAGCAGCACAACATCTATTTCTATGAAAAATAAGTCACACTTTGAAAAATTTTAAAGGTAAGTCCACTATAAAATATCAACTTTTAAAATTACCACTGGAGAAGGTACAAGTATCGTCATTGTACAACAATGGGAAAAACAAATAAACTTTCAGAAATATCTTTGAAAGTTTTTACTTCACTTTAAAGAAAAACTGGAAATAACAAGACAATCCACTATGACTATGATTTTGGTGAGAAAGATAGCGCTGCACCAAAAAATTGTCAAAATACATATTATAGGGCGGCACTTGTGGCTCTAAGGAGTAGGACGCCGGTCCCATATGCCGGATTCAAACCCAGCTCCCGGCAAAAACAGCAAAAAAAAAAAAATACATATTGTAACTTTTATGTCTGAATGTAACGTTTAAGATATGCAGACATCGTGTTTACACTCCTTTATGTTAAACCTTTTCACTAACTGACCAACTGCTGGTTCCAATTTCTACTGCAAGAAGGCTCCACTGTTTTTTATTAGGACTTCTACTACGAGCCAGGCACGATGAGAGGGGCTGTGAAGGCAAAGAATAAGGCTCTAGCCTTCCAAAAGATCAAATGTAAAGGAAAGATGGACATACTAAAAAATACTATACATCATACTAAGCATTGTAAGGAAGTATATTCCGTTAAGCATGGAAACAAAATAACTTAGTCTGGAGAGAAGAGGGTGAGTTGGGGTGGGGGTGGGGGGACCAGGTGAGGAGGCACAGGCTGACGGAGCACACCTGCAGAGCAGCAACACAGGTGCAGGATATCAGAATTCCAGAAAGCAGAGTCTACGCTGGAAAGGCAGGGCAGGAGCCAGACCCTGAGGACAAAGTTAACTGAGCTTTAGATCATAAATGATGGGGAAATCATTATATTTTAAACAAAAAGATGACACAATCACACTTATATTTTAGCATAATTATCTTTCCCAACAATTTAGAAAATGAATGGGGTAAGATGGGAAGAGTCCAATTTTGAAATTATAAAAATGATTTTTAAAAAAAAGGAACATCAGGGCTTGGCGCCCATAGCTCAGCAGCTAGGGTACAAGCCACATACACGAGAGCTGGAGAGTTCGACCTAGCCCAGGTCTGCCGAACCACAATAACAACTACAACCAAAAAAAAAAAAAAAAAGAGCTGGGCATTGTGGTGGGCTCCTGTTGTCCCAGCTACTTGGGAGGCTGAGGCAAGAGAATCACTTAAGCCCAAGAGTTTGAGGTTGCTGTGAGCTGTGATGCCCAGCACTCTACCAAGGGCAACAAAGTGAGACTCTGTCTCAAAAAAAAAAAAAAAGAAAAGAAAAGAAAAGAAAAAGGAAAAAGTAACATCAGTATGACTAGGTGACTGAGAAGAGATTTAGGATAATAAGGACTCAAGGATGATTCCCAAGTTTAGTGAATTAGCACCTGACCAGATTCATTAAGAAAAAGAGGACATGAAGTCATTTAAAGGGAACAGATAAAGAACATAGCTGTGAACATGAATTTGAAATGCTTTATAATATACCCAAAAGGAGACAATTGGAAGTTGGCTGTCTACATCTAGTGCTCAAAAGAGGTGATGGTATCTGTGTAAGGATTCAATATTGAATGAGTTTAAAGCTGTAGAAATAAATGTGCATGCTAAAGAGGGCAAACAGAGAAAGGACTGAACTTTCAAACATCAATTCTAGAAATAAAACAGGAGAGAGGCATTCAGAAGACAATGACAGAAAAACAGCAGAAGCGATGTGGGAATGACATGAACACCAAGAGAAATTACGGAAGCAGGTTATCACCCATGTCAAATGCAAACACATTCATGAAACAAAACAATTCATGAAACTACTGCACGTAGCAGTGTAGAGACCACTAGCAAGTGTGGACTTCATAGCAGGTGCATACACTCAATCAAGGGCCCCCGAGAGCAGGAGAGGGAAGAGAAGATGAAGTGGGAACTCACTCTTTTCAAGCAGATCTGCTTCAATTCTAGAATAAAAGGCAGGGAGGGTCTCTGCTAGAGAAGGAAACAAAGGAAGAAGTTGGGGTGATGGGTTTTGTTTTCGTTTTTTTTTTTAATATATATTTCATGTTGCATCTATTCCCGTGTCACAGTTTTTGTTTCTTCAGTTTCTTCTGGAATAGCTTCAGTAGGGATCATCTTGATATGGCTGAGGAAGAATTCAGAGGAGAGAAAAACCAGTCTGAGAAAACGCAGTGAGAACACAACCCTCAGAACAGCCAGCGAAGAACCAGATGAAGGGACAGGTGTCCCCAATCACCCCGACCCCTCAGATCTTTCCTCAGAATGAAAAGGAAGGAGGGGGAGATAGAACCCAGCAGTGATAGGACCATACACTGATCAAGGAAGAAAGGAACCAAGTTCTTGACTTACACAGATCCATTTTCTCAGTCATACAGACATTACTTTGTGAGAGGAAGAATGCCATTGTTCAGAAAGGAGGAATGAATGAGCAGGGGCAGTAAGTTTTGAAACTCCACAGAAGACTAATGCAGGAACCTTTTAAGAGTGGGTCTCTACTATTCCCTTACAGATAAGGGAAAGAGATATCAGGAGAAAAACAAGCATCAGTTGAAGTTTACAGAATCATGGGAGCAAGTTATTAACAAACTTAGGAAAGGAACCCCATCGTCACTGAACAATTCACAGAAAGATATGTACTACTTAACACACAAATATTAATAGGATATCAACGTTACTAGGAACTAAGAACATACAACATTACCTTTAAAGAAGCTGTAATGCTTTCATAACATTAGCCACCACACCTTACTAAATAACGCATGTTAAAGATGACAACTACTTACCAATTTACTGACCATCAAAGCGCTACAGAAAAACATGATGTTTTAGTTTGGCAACACAACCCAAATAATCTATGGAATCCCACTTGCCAGGGATTTTACAACACAATAGCTCATCCTGGCAGCAGTACCCCCAGAAGTATCTCATTAAAATCTGAAGAAAATATCATTTTAAAAAATCACTTTCGTATATTAGATCGTAAGCTTACATAAAATAATCCATTCATCTATGAGACTCAAAGATTTTTAATTTGTAAATTTTTTTTAAAAATCCACGGATGTCAAACCAAAATGGACTCGAGATAAACAAGCAGTAGTTAAAACAAATGATGAGTGAACTATGATAAAGGGACAATTCCTTCCCATAGCTCCAAGAGAAAAGATGCTAGGACCAGACATGGGTCTGACCATGAAGGGTGATTTTTACTATTTTAAATCAATGCCAGTGGGGAAAAATGAACAATTCTCCATGTATCAACAGAAGCATGTGAGATACATTGTAATGTAACAAACAGGATCCCCTGAATTTTCCTTGCCCTTTAGAACAACTTAACAATCTACCATAGAGTCTTAGATCACAGCATATAGGATGTAGAGGTAACGCTCAAATCTCTGAACTCCCAAGTTCTCTCCACAAATGAAAATTTAATTAGGAATACAAATTTACCTGAATAAAATTAAAAAAAGCAGATCTATGCCACCTGTCCTCTCCTCAGATTATATTTCACCTTTATGACTATTTAGCCGTTTTTAGATTATCGTGTTTCTTTGGTACCTGTTAGCATTGAATAGTGTCTGGTACATGGCACATGCTCATTAAAAAGAAAAAATAATGGGAAGAGGATTACAAGAAAAAAAAAATACATGAATGAATTCTTGCTAACTCCTATTCCCAACATCTTAAAAAATACAAATTTATACAAGAGATTATTCCTCTCATCTGAAATAAACTGACAATGTTAAAAATGGCGTGCAATCACTACAATGTTAGCTACAATTTTTTGAAACTTTATTAAATTATCCAACATTCAACACTGTGCCTCTGATACTGAAAAAGACTACCGAGATTAAGTAGCTGGTATGAATGTCTACTTAACCGATTATTTCTTAGTTTGAGGATTGTTTTCTTTTCACTAAGGGCTTCTTCTGATCAGATGATCTTAAAATAAAAGATTTTTTTTAAGTTAATTGACATGGATTGGAGGTGGGGGAGACGAACCACATGCAGTAATGTTGACCTTTGTACTTCCGTAAATCCTCTAAGATTTTTTTGAGGCATAGGAAGTTCTAAATCCTGCTCAATGTTGCTTAAGGAAATGCTTTGTTCGGTCTGTTTTTAGAGAAAACAGTCAATAACTATGCTTGTTTCTTTGAATTCAGCTGAACCAGCTGCTGACTTAATAACACTGAAATTAGGAAGCCTTGTTCCAGTGGGGGCCACACAGAAGCTCCTTTGGTATACTTAAAGGGTCACCAAACAAACAAAATCTTTTAAGAGGCACACACCATACACATACATCCACAGAATAAATGATGTGCAAAATGGAATAAGCTAACAGCCCAAAAAAAAAAAACTAAGGATGAGGAAGCACCTGTGGCTCAGTGAGTATATGGGCCTGCCCCATATACTGAGGGTAGAGGGTTCAAATCCGGCCCCAGCCAAACTGCAACAAAAAAAATAGCTGGGCGTTGTGGCGGGCGCCTGTAGTCCCAGATACTAGGGAGGCTGAGGCAAGAGAATCTCCTAAGCCCAAGAACTGGAGGTTGCTGTGAGCTGTGTCACCACAGCACTCTACTGAGGGCAATAAAGTGAGAATCTGTCTCTACAAAAAAACAAAAATATATATTTACACACACACACACACAGAGGTAAGGATGAAAAGGGGACTGCTATGTGAGAAAAGAACCTCAGTGACTAAGCTCCAAACATTAATTATTTCATTTACAAACTAAAAGCAGGATTTACTTTTGAAAATATTTTCCTACGAATACAGGGCACGCTAGGTCTCTGGCTAGTACTATTCATTATCACATATATAAATGTAATAATCCCAGGAGTGGCATCCAAGACTCAGAAAGAAGGAACGCCTTGCCCATAGACCTCCTACTCTCTCTCTCTCCCCTCCATTTGACATTTCAGGGGAAGCACTGAAGTATCACACCTACCCCAGCAACACATACCTGTTTCCTCTTACTCAGAAGATAGTTTTCTGGATGCTGAGTCGCTAGAAATGCTAGAAACCCCCAAGGACAAGAATCCCTGATTAAAAGCAAAACGCTCCCTCTTTTGCCACTGCCTTCTCACTTTTAAATACACATGTACACTTTGCTACCTCAAGGCACTCCTTTTATTCCTTTTTGGTAAGTAAAGTCAACTCTACAATATCCAGGCAACGACAAGGAAGCAGAGGAGAGATGATCAAACCCAGTGAGAACGGATAAACTGAGACAGGGTCGCAGCTCGCCTCTTCTCTTCTGCTCCTAGGAAAGAAAATTAGCGATAGGGCCACACCCAGGGCTTAGGTGGTGAGACCTGCCAGGCAGGCTCTAGAACAGTGGTTCTCACCCTTCCTAATGCACAACCCTTTAATACGGTTCCTGTGGGCTACGACCCCCAGGTTGAGAACCGCTGCTCTAGAAGGTCTCCTGGAAAAGCCTTCCTGATTGAAAACCCACCAGAGTGTCTCTTTTCTCTGTTGTCTAACTTGACTCTGCTCGTACCCCATTGCTCAGCAGCTTGTGGATCCCAGGTGGGTTTGTGATTCACAGAGAAGAAAGAATGAAGTTACTCATCTTAACCAACTCTGTTCTGATGGTTTAAGCCTGGTTAAAGTTGGCATGTCCCTGAATATAAACAGGAAAGAGACAAATGAGGAAGTGACAGACAATGCTTGGAATGTTCCTGGATATCAAAAGGCGTAATTTCTACAAAGGATTTGAGGCACACAGCACAGCGGGATGCCAAGAGGGCTCAGCTGTGATACTATTCAATTCAACAAATATTTATTATGCACTTTTTTGCCAACTCAAATGTAAGGAGGACTCCAAATTGTATTTATATCCTCAGGGCATAAAACAGGGCTAGAATAGACAGTAGGCACTTGAGAAATACTGAAGGAAGGAGAGGGGGGAAAGAAAGGAAGGGAAGAAGTGACCGCTATAAAACACAGGTTTGCTAAATAGTCAGGGTGCGAAGATGAGCACGAGAAAGCAGCTCCAGAGGTGCCCGCCTGCGATTTAATCAGGGTTCCTTTTCCCATTCGGTAACCTCGTGCTTCAGGGGAAGCACGAGGCTACCGAATGAGTCTTTTTGAGTCCTTAATGAGTCCTTTTTCTTAAAGGGTTAGACGGATAGACAAAAGGTAAACTAGTTTTAAAACATGAATGCTGTCAGTTTCTGTTACTAAAATTTTAACAACATGAATCTGAAACAAGGGTTCTCATTGCAACCACATTTAGAATCACACAGGAAACTTCAATTTGCTAGCTATTGGCACCTGGGTCCCACGCCACACTGAATTATCATCTCTGGGGAGTAACAAAGGTATGAGCACCCTTAAATACTCATGTGATTCTCATCTGCAAATACTGAGAACTGCTGCTCAGTAAATGTTATGCAGAGTTTCTCCGCCCGGGTTCCACTGTGAATTGGAGAAGCTAAAGCAGAAAACTTAGACTTAATAAACACAAGGCTGTTTACAGCTCCTGCTACGGTATATGAAACCCATGTGTCTAAACATAGTCCACTTTATGTTCCTGACCAAACACTTATAAAAACGGAAGTAAAAAAATAGTAAAACACTAATAACATCAAAAAAAAAAAAGAAAGAAAAGCCTCCCCCACCGCAAGCTTTTTATAAAGCTTCCCAGCCCAGCACACTAGCAGGCATCTCTAAATAGCTCAGAAGTAATTCAAGATTCTATAACTCAATTCTGCCTCGTATTTTAAGATCATTTACGTTGTAAATACCAATACTTTCTTAAAAGTATCTCTAGTCTTAGCCTAAAACTGAGAACAAGCCGGATGTCCCTGAATACTACTTTTAAAAGAAGGTTTTCTTACATTCTAAAATTAATTATGATGAAGGCTGTATGACTCTGACTACACAGAAAACTAATGAATTGTAGACTTTGAGCATATATGAATTATCTCTCAATAAGGCTGTTATGTTTTTAAAGAGAAATTTGTAAAAGGTACGTGTACCTTCCTAACTATTTAAAATATAAGCAGTTGCTAAATTGACCCCATTTTGTGCTACTATAACACAACACCTGAGACTTGATGATTTATAGAGCACAGACATTTATTTCCTCTTCATTTTGGAGGCTGAGAAGTCTAAGATCAAGGGCCCAGCAGGTGCTGTTGTCTGGTGAGGGCTGCTCTCTGCTTCCGGGATGGCACCTTAATGTCACAATCCCCAGAGGGCAGAAGGAACATGATGTCCTCACATGACACAGGGTGGAAAGCAAAGGAGCTGACAGCTCTGTGAAGCCTCTTTTAGAAGGGCCTTAATCCCATTCACAAGATGAGGAGCCCTTGTGGCCTAATCACCTCTAAAAAGACCCACATACATATTAACACCATTTACTATTTACATTGGCCATTAAGTTCCATCACCTGAATCTTAGAGAAGACACATTCAAACTACAGCACATGAACAGTAAGTATTCCACAAAATATGTACATTTTTATGGTCAAATCTCATTTTCTTTGAAAATCAGTTCTATACAAAGAATTTTGACTTCAAGAGCTTTCAAAAACAACAACCTGTAGCAGAAACGTTAAACTTTAAAAACTGGCATTAAAATACTGTAATTAACGGTATCACAACTAGGGGACAGGAATGAAATGCAATTAAGTTAGTGAATCACTAGATGTGATGTACTGGAGATGAAACATGGATGTAAGAGCCAGAAGTCCCAAAGCCTAGCTCTGACCCCATCATCTGTGAATAAATATCCTTGGACAAGTTACTCAAAATGGCTGTAACAATTATAAATCACAAATTCACTGTGACGATAAGCTGAAGCAATGCTTAAGAAACCACTTGAAAATAGAGGCTTCAAAAGTAGTGTTGAAATTATTTTGGCTTTGTTACAAAAAGAGAAAGAACAAGTTCTTAGAGATTTTTACTTTCTCCAAGAATCTCCAAAATTTGTTCTCCACCCACTTTTCCTTGCAGCACCAGTTAAACTGCTTAATTTTCTCTTGTCTACATATTTTCTCATCTAGAAGAGAGAGATGTGTTTGTGTTTTAACACGTGATTACACTCTAAGTCCTCTATTTCACCCTGAAAGGAAATGCAGCTGATGAAACAAACTAGTGGCCTGGCCCCTTCATCTGCCTTTTAGACCAAGGGAGATACACTGAGTTTTTATAATACTGGATGACTGCATGTGGGGTGAGTTGGATTGTGTGTGTCTTTTTTTTTTTTTCTTTTTTTTTTTGAGACAGAGCCTCAAGCTGTCCCCCTGGGTAGAGTGCCGTGGCATTACAGCTCACAGCAACCTCCAACTCCTGGGCTCAAGCGAGTCTCTTGCCTCCGCCTCCCAAGTAGCTGGGACCACAGG
>CAUYTI010155226.1:0-13621 GCA_963575145.1 Galago senegalensis | reverse complement strand
GCGCCCGCCACAACGCCCGGCTATTTTTTGGTTGCAGCCGTCATTGTTGTTTGGCGGGTCCGGGCTGGGGATTCGAACCCGCCACCTTAGGTGTACGTGGCTGGCGCCTTAGCCGGTTGAGCTATAGGCGCCGAGCCTGGGGCTGGGTTTGAACCTGCCACCCCCAGTATATGGGGCCAGTGCCCTACTCCTTTGAGCCACAGGCGTCACCTGATAGATTTTTTTTTTTATTACCCTTCTCCTCAAGGCTATACAGATCCAGGCAAGCAGGGATAGGGACAGAAGCTAAACCACTGGCCCAAGGTGTGAACCATTTCAACATTTTCCAGGCCACACTGGAAAGCAGGACAGAGAGAGGAGCTGCCTGGCCTCAACATTAGGTGACCCAGGGCCCAGGGAGTATTGAGGGGCCTGGGATTGTGCCCAGATAGAAGGGCCTTATTCGGAGAACAAAGGTTCCCAAAGCTAGAGCTGGTCCTTGGCAGTGGGGGCAGGGTGGGCACACAGCAGCTACATTCAGGGACAGGCAAGTTTGCCATGTCTTCCCCCTGGAACTTCACCATCTCAAGACCACGGTTATTGCTGTGCCTCACCCACCTACTCCTCATCAACCCTGCCAAGCTGTCACCTTTTATCTCACCTCTACCTCCCCACATCCCATCTCTCCTCAACCACTTGCCCCTGCCTTTTGCTCTCACCATTCCCGAAGCTGGCTCACCAAGGTCACTTTTATCTCATCACATCTAATGAACACTTTTTAGTCATAATTTTTGTTGACTACTTGGTAGCACTGAGGCTGTTGATCCTTTTTTGAAACTTTATCTTCCCTTGTCTTCCATGAGGCCACACTGGCTGGGAACATTTATTCCTCCACCTAAAACAACTCTAATTTATTAAGCATCTAGACCATTTTTATATTCATTATAGATAATGCTCATCTGGATGCAAAAGAGATCCCTGAAATAGATGAGACCAAGGCTCAAGGCAGTCAAGGGGTTTTTCTAAGGCCCCATAGCAACATGCAATAGAGTCCCGATTAGAACCCAAATTTGCTGCACTGACCTCAACTCCAGTGGGTTGCCTCCCTTACCCCTCTGGCCACTCCTCAGCCTCTTTGGTGAGCTGTGCTTTCTGTCTCCACCCTCTTCTCCTCTCATCTTGAGTGAGTTCTCTGTGGCTTCAGTGCCCGTTTTTGTGCTGACAATGCATAAAACCCAGACCTCACTCCAAGTCCCAGACTGGTATCTGTTGGTGTCATTGTGGCTGCTGCTCTTGTTATTAAGAACTGAGATTTATGGAGTGTTTATAACATGGCAGGCACTGTGCCAGTTTCTTTATATACATCATCTCATTAAGTCCTTAAACAAAAACCCTATGAGGTAGGTACTGTTATCCTATTTTCCACTTGAGGAAACTGAACATTAAAGAGATTAATCAACTTGTCCCAAGGTCAACAGAAGCCCAGCTTTGTCTGACTCCACAGTCATTCTCTTAACTGCTGACTAGAAGCCCTCTACCAAGAGGTCCCTCTTGAGTTGTCTACATCTGAATTTATCAGCCAAATGGAGTAGCTCATGTCTGTAATCCTAGCAGTCTGGGAGGCTGAGGCAGGAGTTTGAGACCAGCCTGAGCAAGAGCAAGACCCCTCCAACTCTACAAAAAATAGAAAAATTACCTGGCGTGGTGGCATGCATCTGTTGTTCCAGCTACTCAGGAGGTTGAGGCAGCAGGATCACTTGCGCCCAGGAGTTTGAGGTTATCATGAGTTATCATGACTGTAGCCTGGGTGATAAAGCCAAAGCCTATCCTCCTCCTATGCTATTTCAATAAACAGTTCTACTATCTCCCAGCCAGGAGTAGTTGTACAAGATTCTTCCCTTTCCTGTCCCTCCTCTCATCAAGACATGGTGACTGTGCACTCCAAAAAGCACTATTCCTGCTGCCCTGGCCCTAGTCTTTTTCCTGCCTGGATATAGTAACAATCTGCTCCCAGGTTCTCTTCTACATCATTCATTCAAAGTACTTTTCTTAGGCCTGATTGTGCTGTCAACTACATGGGTTTCTATTTTTTTTTTTTGAGACAGAGCCTCAAGCTGTCCCCCTGGGTAGAGTGCCATGGCATTACAGCTCACAGCGATCTCCAACTCCTGGGCTCAAGCGAGTCTCCTGCCTCTGCCTCCCAAGTAGCTGGGACCACAGGCGCCCGCCACAACGCCCGGCTATTTTTTGGTTGCAGCTCTCATTGTTGTTTGGTGGGCCGGGCTGGGGAATCGAACCCGCCACCTTAGGTGTATGTGGCTGGCGCCTTAGCTGGTTGAGCTATAGGCGCCGAGCCCTTAGGTTGGTTTTTGAGGGGCTTTTTGGTTTTGTTCTGTAATTTTTTTGAAGACTCATTATTCATTGCCAGAATTATAGTTTTGCCTCTCAAAAGATTCTTGAGAAGGATGGGAAGTCAGGAGCACCTTTGATTGACTGTTTCCCTCCCTGACTCTGAGGTAATATCTTACACAGTCACCAGGGCTGGGGTCATGCTGAGAGAAACCCTGTTACCTTTGCATAATAAAAAGCTGCACAGTTTGAACTTGTCTCATGCAGGGCCCATTTTCCTGGCTGCTTGGCACCTGCAAAGGGACAAAATGACTTTGCATTGAGGGATGGCAGCGAGGGAAACAAAGGTGTCCAACGTCAAAGTCTATAATGTTCTTTATACTACAAGCTTGAGAACAGTAACTCCCATTATAACTCAGAGGAAGAAAGAGATTTCTTGCCCGAGGTGGTGTCTAAGAGACTGAATCTCTACTTTATTTGATTTAATTACATTCGATTCAGTACTTCCTGAGCATCGTTATGTGAAATGCAGTATTCTGACACATGGGGAGGCAAAGATGAGGAAGACAGAGCCACCGTTGATCAAGAAACTTGAAGTCTAGTACAGGCGATCAGACAAAAACAAAAAGAATTATAATAAACATGGTTATCCAACTATTTTAAAGGCCATCTTACTGTTAGGTGCCTAAACCCTTCTCCCACCTGCCCTCCCAGAACAAAAGACCTACCTGGCCCCGCCCCAAGAGTTCCCCAGAAAGACCCTAGCCCACCAAAGCCTTCCAGCAACCTATATAATCTCCCTCCTCCTGCCCAGTATAAACAATGAGCCTCCAACTACTCTTGGTGCAGCTGAATAGCTTGGGCCCTGACTGTCAGTTTCATTGTATAGCCCTGCCTTCTTAAGGAAAATTATTAAATTTTTAAAGAAAATTCTGAGCCAGGTGTGGTGGGTCACACTTGTAATCCCAGCACTTTGAGAGATCAAGGCAGAAGGATTGCTTGAGCCCAAGATTTTTTTTTGAGACAGAGCCTCAAGTTGTCACCCTGGGTAGAGTGATGTGGCATCACAGCTCACAGCAATCTCAAACTCCTGGGGTTAAGTGATTCTCTTGCCTCAGCCTCCCAAGTAGCTGGGACTACAGGCACCAGCCACAACGCCTGGCTATTTTTTGGTTGTAGTTGTCGTTGTTGTTTGGCAGGCCCAGGCTGGATTCGAACTTGCCAGCTCTAGTGTATGTGACTGGCACCTTAGCTGCTTGAGCTACAGGGGCTGAGTCAAGCCCAAGAGTTTGAGACCAGCCTAAGGAACAAAGAAAGACCCCATCTCCACAAAAAAGGTTTTAAGTCTCAGCTACTTGTGAGGCTGAGGCAGGAGGACTACTTAAGCCTGGTAGTTTGAGGTTGCTGTGAACTATGACTACACCATTCACTGCACCTCCACCAAATTATGTGGGGAGATTTACCATGCATGTTAAGACAAGAACTCTAACTAGGACTGAACTCAAGAAGATTTATCAGAAAGAAAGCTAATAGGCTTGGCGCCTGTAGCTCAGTGGTGAGGTCAGCCACATACACTAAGGCTGGTGGGTTCAAACCCAGCCTGAGTCTGCTAAACAACAATGACAACTACAACAAAAAAATAGCCAAGCATTGTGAAAGGTGCCTATAATCCCAGCTACTAGGGAGGCTGAGGCAAGAGAAGTGCTTAAACCCAAGGTTGACTGTTATAGTCCTGCTCCTTAGGTATGAACTATAAAATCCAGCTATGGACATGTGTCTCTCTTTGCTCTTTCTTTCCATGATATATTGCTGATTAACTTCAGATCGTGAACTTTAAAAACTGTGATTCATTTGCATTACCTTTGCACATAACATACTTCATTGCTTTCGAACTCCTTACTTCTGAAGATGTAAGGTGTCACAGTGCTGTGATACCACAGCACTCTACCGAGGCAACATAGTAAGACTCTGTCTCAAAAAAAAAAAAAGAAGAAGGCTAATAAAATTTGCCCAAACAGACCAAGAGCAGTGCTGCTCAAACTTGAAAATGTATATGGGACAGCACACGTGGTAAAAATAAGATGGAGTCAGCCAGGCTAGGGCCAATAGGACACATCTGGTCTGGTCGATTCAGGTCCTAAGTGACCTTGACCTCTTGTCTTCCATTCTTATCGTTTTGTAAATTTACCTCCCATTGTAAAGATGCCTATTTGGAGTAGTTTAGGAGAATTGATTTAAGAGATTAACTTTTGACTTGGAATGTTATTTTGGGTCTTGGGTTGTGCTGATTATTATTGTTTAAGATAAAGTTAACATGTTTTTTACTTTGAACTTCTATGTATAAAACTGTGATTTTGGCAATGGAAGAACAGGACATCTCGGAGAGACTGCTCTCACTGTTCTACAGAATTCTTGGTCTTCTAACAAAGTTTAGTGGACCTATATCCCTATCTGCATGATGGCTGACAGTGACAGGCAGCCAGACCTTCTTGTCAGGAATCATATGTCTTGCCTGGGGTCTCTCATTAAAATCTAGCTTCTAATTTAGTAGATCTGGGTGGGGCCTGAGATTCAGCATTTCTGACCAGCTCCTAGGTGATACCAGTCAAGGTTTAGATAAGGACAGAGAACTGCTAGGGGCATTTAGGACAGTGGCAGTCACTGGACACACTTCATTTAATTCATACGGTATTTTCAAAAATTAAAAATTCATATTGGCCAGGTGTGATGACTCACATCTGTAATCCTAGCACTTTGAGAGGCCAAAGGATTGCTCGAGGTCAGGAGTTCCAGACCAGCCTGAGCAGGAGAGAAACTTCATCTCGGTAACCAGAATCCCGTCTGCCAGGCCTTTGGTCTCAGAGATTCGAAGAATGAATCCATGGACTATCACAAATAAGCAAAAGGATAGAATTTATTGATAGATAAAAGGAGAAGGAAGATAAAGCTTCTGGTATAGTGGAGGGGGATTCCCAAGCAGGTAGTCTGTTTGGGCCTTCTGCCTGGGGGGTTCTATGCAGCTTTTCCTACTCTGTGCACATGGGGAGGGGGGTGGGAAAATGAAAGGATGTCTAAAATATCTCACAACTGTTTGGCACTAGGAACCTATGGGCAGAAGTTACTTTTAAAACTGCCCTTGTGCAGAAATGTGGTCATGCTTAGGTGTGCTCTTTGCTCCCACAGTGGCAGCTTAGGTGGGATGCTGGTCAGACTGGTTTTTATGAGCCTGCTTGGACCCAGAGCAAGTGGTCTATTTTCAAGGTAGTCTATGATACTGCTTGGGCCTAGATAATGGGGTCTGTGCCTAGCTTTAGGTGAAGGGGTTCTGCATCATCTCTATTAAAAAAAAAATAGAAAAGTGGGATAAGGGCCTGTAGTTACAACTACTCAGGAGGCTGAAGCAGGGGGACTGCTTGAGCCCGGGAGTTTGAGGTTGCAGTGAGCTATAATGGCACCACTGCACTCTACCCCAAGGTGACAAAGCAAGATCCTGCCTCAAAAAAGAATGTATTGGCTCGGCGCCTATAGCTCAACCGGCTAAGGCACCAGCCACGTACACCTAAGGTGGCGGGTTCGAATCCCCAGCCCGGACCTGCCAAACAACGATGGCTGCAACCAAAAATAGCTGGGCGTTGTGGCAGGCGCCTGTGGTCCCAGCTACTTGGGAGGCGGAGGCAAGAGACTCGCTTGAGCCCAGGAGTTGGAGGTTGCTGTGAGCTGTAATGCCACGACCCTCTACCCAGAGGGACAGCTTGAGGTTCTGTCTCAAAAAAAAAAAAAAGAATGTATTATACTGTAATAATTTCTTTTCTACATGTTTGAAACTTTTCATTGTAACAAGTGTTTTTAAGTTTAAATTAATTGCCAAAATCTAAAGGTGACATCATTTAAAAGCCCCAACTTCTGGCTTCTCAATGAATTGAACATTCTGGCTGTACAGGGCCTACCATCCTGGTGGATCCCCAGGTGACCCCCACAGCCCATCCCTGCAGCACAGCCCCAGAGTTAAGAGCCAGACTCTGGAGCCACTTGCCTGGGTTCGCATCCTGACTTGGCACGTCTTACCCATGTGATTTTGAGCGAGTAACTTTCACCTGCCTTCCTTTTTCCCTCTAGTAACAAGTAGCAAGCTCCGGGAGGAGGGAAAGGGTGGTGAGGATTAAATAATTAGTATGTGAAAAGCCATTCAGACGGAGCCAGGCGCATAGCTGGGACCGAGGTCAGACCTGGGATCATTATTCATCTGACTCCTGTGCACCTGAGTTTGCAACTTGTGGTTTATGAGGTGAAATGAAAAGGATACTGTCAGTGGATGTGACCAGTTTTGAAAACCACAATCCGTGGAAGATGCCGGACTGTGCGTGGGGGGTCAGGATGGGGGTAAAGACCTGACACTCACGGTCTCTACAGTGTCCGGATTTCAGCACCTCTGAGTCTCTCTCCTTCCTACTCCTTCGAAAGACCCTTATCCAAAGCCCAACTAGGGTCCCAGCCAGCTCCAGACAGCCGCTGGGGCCGCAGGCGGCGGTGCACGCCCAGCTCACTCGCTCCGCCTGCGCTAGGGGTGTCAACCCGCCGCCAGCCTGGGGCAGCGAGACCGCCGCGGCGCGACCACTCCTCAAACCTGAGTGGATCCCGCGGGTCTTGCGCCTTCTCCCAGCGCCAAATTCCCTCGTGGCCCCACCCCGGGTTCTAGCGCATCCTCCGGCTCCAGAAGCGGTTCCGGAGACTCCAGCGTCCCGGGTCCTGCGTCCCCCTTCCGGCATAACCAGCCCCCCGACCACCTGCGGCGGCCCCTGCCCCCTGGCCTGCAGCCCAGCCTGCCCACCTTACCACCCGCAGTGTCGGGGCGCAGCCGGTCTCTCTGCAGCCTCCAGAAGTGTCGCCTCTGCGACCGCCGCCGCCACCGCGGTAAAGCCGCTCGCGCGTGACCCTCGATCACCAACCTCCCTACCTACCCACCCCCGCTCGGCCTTTAGATGGGAACAGGATCCTCATCTCCCCCACCAGAGGGACACTCATCTCGGGTTAATGAGCCAGGATCAAGGGTTATGAACACTGCCCCCTCCTCCCTCCGCCCGGCCGCAGCCCCGCCGGAGAAAGTCGTCGGTGCGGTTGGGTTTCTCCCCCGGGTCCGCGAAGCCCCTTCCCTCTCCCCTCCCGCCGTCTTCATCCTTCAGTTTGCTGTCCTCCAAAATGCAGGGATCTTTGCCCCCTGGGGCATTTACTATTCCCATACTAGAGACAGATTTTCTCTCTTCTAAGGATCCTCAAATGAAAATCGAAGGGGGTGGGGTGGCCTCCGGGAGGCCCCAACTAATGTCTCTCCATGTAAATCTCTAACTGCTGACCCCAAAGCGCAGGATTTTGATGAGAGGCTCAGATGGTGCCTAAACTGGACGTTCGCCTAGGTTGTCTCTTTTGCATCCCAAATGAAAAAGAGTTGTTGATGGAAGTGTTCAATGAATTCGTTTATGCAGAGCGCTTAGGACAATGCCTGGCACACAGTAGGCACTCAGCTATGATTGCCTACTTGGATTCAGCATGGCAGCCATTCCCAAGGCTGAACTGGAAGGGAACATCTTCCCAGGATGGAAATCATCTCATTCGCTTCCTCTTTAAGGCAAGTGACGTAAACCAGAGGATCGTGGCCAAGCATGGCCGGCAGAACATGTTCCGTTTGGTTTAGTTGGTGTTTTAGAAAAATGTGAGTTCGTTGCCAACACTTAAAAACCAAGAGATCACACAAATATGGGGGTTTCCAGCCATTCCAGTAAAAATAGAAAGTCTGGGCCAGACTGAGCCCACTTCCCTGGAAGCAGAAGTTAACAAATAGTGGGCCCTTCAAGAGGTCTTTCCTCTGATTGGTGGGTTTCTACTCACTTTTACTTTCTCTTCCTGCCCACTCCCATAGGCTTTTGTGTTGGCCTAAGGCCTAACTAATGCTGAGTTTTCTCCAGTTTCCAGAAGAAATGGTTGTTATCCCCATTTCACAGGTTAGAAAACTAAGGTCTATGAACTGCCCATGGTAATAACTCCAAGGGCCCCAACCTGACAAGAGAAAGCATAAATAGAGAAAAGTGGTTTACACCAAAGCATCTTTTTGAAAGGAACATTTTTATTAATAGCACAGTTTGAATGCCAATTTGTTGGGATTACTTAACAAGAATTTAAAATTTTATCTTCATCTAAATTGGCAGTGCCCTCTCCCACGCTCACTCCACCTCCTTAGTTTTCTCATTTAAGCATTTGGAAAAATTCTAAAGGTTTGACTAAAACTGAAAATGTTTCTTATTTCATCTATCCCTAGTTACTGGCAACTGTAGGTGTTCTTTCCTTTCGGTTTTTTTAAGCTTCTTTATTTATATTTTACTCTTGGTAGTTTGTAAATTCTCTCTTATCAGCTGCTTGCAAAATCAAAATTCCTTTCCTGTTAAATTTCTGTTAGGGTTGTGTAGTCTTTTGGCTCAATAAACACATATATAAGGAGAAATGTGTACATATGTACATGAAAGCACCACACAGACACACACCTGTATCCTCACACTCACATTCCTAATAGGCTCCTGGTGTCTCTCTGGTTCTTATTTCCCAAAATGTATTTATAGATCAAACATCAAAGTTTGGGCCCTATTCTAGTTATACTTTTTAAAATAATCCTTGCCTTTTAAAGATATAAAATATTGGCTTGGCGCCTGTAGCTCAGCAGCTAGGGCGCCAGCCATATACACTGGAGCTGGCAGGTTTGAATTCAGTCCAGGCCTGCCAAACAACAATGACAACTACAAACAAAAAGTAGCCAGGCATTGTGGCGGACACCCATGGTCCCAGTTACTTGGGAGACTGAGGCAAGAGAATCGCTTAAGCCAAGAGTTTGAGGTTGCTGTGAGCTGTGATACTACAGCACTCTACTGAGGGTGATATGGTGAGACTTTATCTCAAAAAAAAAAAATGGGGTGGTGCCTGTGGCTCAGTGAGTAGGGCACCAGCCCTATATACAGAAGGTGGCAGGTTCAAACCCAGCCCCGGCCAAACTGCAACAAAAAAGTAGCTGAGCATTGTGGTGGGCACCTATAGTCCCAGCTACTCAGGAGGCTGAGGCAAGAGAATCACCTAAGCCCAGGAGTTGGAGGTTGCTATGAGCTGTGACACCATGGCACTCTACCAAGGGCAATAAAGTGAGACTCTGTCTCTTAAAAAAAAAATTATATGAAATATTTACAGATGATGTGATGACTGAGATTTGATAATATGGTCAGAATCATACAACAAGGATCAAATAGCAAATGCTTTACCCAGGAAGGCTTTGACCTGCTCTACTCATTAACTTTCTATCAACTGAAAGTGAACAAAACACAATACATTGGAAACTGGGAAGAAGGAGATAAGAACTTAGTACATCATGTAATTGAACAGTGGGGGTGGGGTTGATCAGGCACAGTGTGATTCAGGAACAATGATGTTGTCAGGACCTGATTTCTCTCCATTTCCAGGTCAGTTCCGCTGACACATTATCACCTCATGGAGCAATATGACTGCCAGCTACCCCAGGCCATATCCTCTCAGATTCAAACACAGCTTCAGAAGAAGGCAGGCCTCTTTTTTTGGAACTCCAACATTCCTGAGAATCACTCCAATTGGCTGATTTTAATCTAATGCCCATTTCTGAACCAATCAGTGTGGCTAGTAGAATGAAAAGCACTGATTGGCTTAGCCTGGGACACATGGAGGAGAAAGGAAGTTGATGGTGTGGAGGACGTCAGCAAGTGTTCCTGACTTGTATCCCTTTCTTTGCTGAAGACACCTCTGTTGACAGCACAAGAAAACTCATAGGGCCTCCATCTGACATAGGGATTCTTCAGAAAGTCCCATTACAAGGCTAAGTGCAGGATCTGACACATAACAGGATAAATTAGATATATGAGCAGTAATTTAGTAGGGACCTGTAGTGTGGGGAGTTCAGATCAAGTTCTGGAGTCAGACTAACCTGGATTCAAGTCATAGCTCTGCCACTTAATCCTGGGAAAGCAGCTGTCTTGGAGCCTCAGTTTAATACCTGTTTCCCCATCTGAGAAATGGGGTTAATAATGGTGGCCACCTGCTAGAGTCATTTTGAGGTTTCAGTAAGATAATTCTTGGAAGCACCCAGTGTATGGTAAGCCTGTGATAAATGGCAGATATTGTTGTTTTTATTATTACTATTACCTGAAACAGCCATCATGTTGGCAGAGTTGATCATTATGGCAATGATAATCATAAACCGTAATTATGGTTTTGAAAGTAAAAAATAGGTTTATGGCAACCTGTTGAGACATTTTTGGTGGAGTTACTTTTATCCACCAAAATTTGATATTGGAAAGAATCTCACATCTGTATGTTTCAGGTATCAACACATTTAATCCTACTTCCAAACAGTAGACATTTTCACTCTTTTTATTTATTTAATTATTTATTTATTTATTTATATATTTTGAGACAGAGTCTCACTATGTCACCCTTGATAAAGTGCTATGGTGTCACAGCTCACAGCAACCTCCAACTCTTGGGCTTAAGTGATTCTCTTGCCTCAGCCTCCCAAGTAGCTGGGACTATAGGCTCCCCCCACAATGCCCGACTGTTTTTTGTTGTTGTTGTTGTTGTTGTCATTGTTGTTCAGCTGACCCAGGCGGGGTTCGAACCCGTCAGCTTCAATCAATGTATGTGGCTGGCACCGTAACCACTGTGCTACAGGCACTAGGTCATTCTTTTTTTTTTTTTTGGATGAGAAGACTGATGCTGAAAGATGGGGTAGAGATGAGATTATGGAATTATCGTTGAGATAAAAGTGCTAATAGACACAGTATCATACCCTTACCTCGTGCAGATCTATTGTTGTAACAGTCAAGGTCCTGGAAGGAAGGAGATAGCACACTCCAAGGGTAAATTGAAGAGAGATAATGAATTTTCTATTTATACAATGTGAGCAGAATTAATAGCACAGAGAATAGCTAAGCTACAGTGAGAGCTGTGGCTGTCCCTAGGCAGCAGAAGGGAATCTCAGCCAGGGAGAGCTATTGCTACAGGGAAAGGTTATGGCCGAGACCAGTATGGCAGTCTCTCCTGATTTTTCAAGTGTAAATCCAGATTGTCTAGACAAAATTTCCAGATTTAAAATCTTGATAACTAATTCCAAAGAGTTTTAAACACAGTGGAGCCATCCTCCCCCACTTCAAACAAAACACATGTCTAGACCAGGTGTAGCCAATCTGTGACCTCTGCTCTGGACTTTTAGGGCACCCCATGTGTCTCCCCCTTTTGAAATCAGTATAAATATTTCTCCTGCTTGATTGTTTTTCTCTTCTGTGGTCCCCTGGATGCCTTTGATCCTCACCAGGTGGACAATGTGGGTTGTCAATCATTCAATTATGTCCAATTGCTCTGCAGGGTGGGATGAATGGGTGGGCAGAGGAGGGAGGGGGAAGCTTCAGATACTATTAAACAGAGAAGAGAGGAGTAAAAAGTCCTCACTGGGGTCTAACCAGACTTGAGCATCCCTAAGGTTTCCCAGGTGATGGAAATATTCTATATCTTCATTGGTGAGGTAGTTACATGAGTATATACGTTTGTCAAAACTCATCCAACTATTGACTTAAAATGGGTACATTATTGTATGTAAAGCACACCCCTATAATGTTATTTTTTGCATTGTTGCATATAAATTACACTTCAATTAGGGTGATTATTTTTAAGTGCCCATCCTGGCCCAGCTGTGCCCTAAATTGGGGAAAATCATTAATACCAAAAGGGACAGAGGCCTCTCTGGGTGGGCATCTCTCTTGTGAGCCCTGAGCCTGTGCTCTCACAGATGTTTTGCTTCAGCTTGCAGGCATATCAGCAGTGTGGAGGGTTTTTTTCCCACATCAAATAACTTCAAATGCTCAGTAATTGGGAAGCGAGCATCTCTGGCTCAGTGCAATTACCAAGCACCACTCACTTTGGCCCTTGAACCAGCCAGCCTAGAGATTCCATAGGGAGCCAACTCTAGGCTATCTGGGGAGTCTCACCAGCCAAATGCAAGCTCCTAATTGGAGTCAGGATCATCAGGGCCACGTTCTGCGGTTCCTGAGCCTTTTGGAGAGGGAAGAAAGCCACGTGCTTGCAAAGGTAGTGACATTGCTGCAAGTCACATCCGTTTCTGCCCACAGCAGCAGAGCTGTCACATCACACAACTCTAGGGGGCTCCACTCATGTAGCATTTATGTAGCAGCCCCCCATGAGGCCTAGAACAATGCACCAGCTGCAAAGTCTCTGGCATTAACTAAAAGAATCCTTATGAAGCATCATTTTTTCTGTTTACAGGCACTTTTTTTAGATAAAATTTACATAGTATAAAATTAGCCATTTTAAAGTAGTCAATTCAGTGGCATTTAGTACATTCACGTTGTTATGTAACCACACCACTCTCTAGTCCCAAAACATTTTCACCGCTCCAAATGGAAACCCATCACCCACTAAGTAGTCACTCTTCACTTCCCTCTCCACTCAGTCCTTGGCAACAAAAAAATGTGCCCTCTGGCTCCGTGGATTTGCCTATACTGGACCTTTTGTATGAACGGAATTATGCAATACATGCATACGCAGCATTTTGTATCTAGCTTCTTTCATTTAGCATCATTTTTCAAGTTTCATACATGTTGTATCATGAATCATTATTTCATTCCTTTCTGTGGTTGAATAATATTCCATTATGTCTGTGTATGCGTTGATCACAATTCATTCATTAGGTGATAGATGTTTGGGTGTTTACAGGACTTTTACAGCCCTTATCTAAGTCCTAGGGGGTGAGCAGGACTGTGAGTTTCTTGGAAGCTAAGTCCAGGCCATCTGAATTCTTCCCTGACCCAAAGCCACCTCGGGTCATGCCTCCAGCCAGTTTCATGGGAACTGATATATGCTCTTCAATACTGAAGGAAAGAAGAATGGAGTAAAGGAAGAGAGGTCAGTCTCTGGACAAGTAATAAAAACATCATAAGTTTTCTGGTTATATATTCGACAAATATTTTGTTGGTTCCCTCGCTGCAACAGACAGATTCAACACTTGAGATACAATAGTGGACAAATTTCACTACAATAATATTCCTTACTTTTTCTCTCCTTTAACTTTTAATTTAATTTTTTTTTTTTTTTTTGAGACAGCGCCTCAAGCTGTCCCCCTGGGTAGAGTGCTGTGGCATTACAGCTCACAGCAACCTCCAACTCCTGGGCTCAAGCGAGTCTCCTGCCTCCGCCTCCCAAGTAGCTGGGACCACAGGCG
>CAUYTI010155224.1:0-38814 GCA_963575145.1 Galago senegalensis | reverse complement strand
GAGGCCACCCCCGATGGGAACCACTGTGATGGACAGGCCAGGTTGGAGTCTGAGGGGGAGGCCACCCCCAACGGGAACCACTGTGACGGACAGCACCAGGTTGGAGTCTGAGGCCCTGGTCAAGTCTCAGCACTACTGTATGTCTGCTGTGTGTCTAGGCAGATAACGCGGCCTTTCTGAGCCTCAGTTTCCAGATCTGTAAGATAGGAGCAACGGTGCCTTCTTCAGGTAGAGGATTAAATGAGTTAATACACGGAAGGCTCCGAGCACTATGGTAATGGCGGAGTATAAGGTGGCTGTATTTCCATATTATTTTATATTATCGTCGTATTATTGTCATTCCTATATTATTATGAGTGATATTTGACGCAAGGCCTGCAGTTACTCTCTCAGTCCCAAATCTCTCCTCTGAGGCACTATAGCTCCCTGCCCCTCCCCCACCCCCATTTTACCCCTTTCCTGTTTGATTCTCTCTTCTCTGCTCTTTCATTCCACTGGTCTTGTCTCTGTCCCTGGTAACCAGTGACACCCACTAGTGAGCCAGGTCGTGTCATTCAGGGGTTCCTCCCATCCTACCAACCCACCCAAACCTCCTACTCCTGGCAGCTGTTATCTACTTTTTACTATGGGGCAGGATCCCTGCCTTTACTCGCTATAGAAAAACATCAGAAGTCAACACTAAGTAAATAGCTCTAGGCAATGACAAAGCAGCAGCCACCAGACTTGCCATTCTACTATAAATAACTAGAAGATGACACAATGTATGAATCAACTGCCTTCAGATACTAGACACAGGGAGCATAGCACTTTGATCCCCCAGGGAAGGGAAACAAGGTGTGCCTGAGATGTTCTGACCTTCTGGACCACAGTGCCAAGAAGCGGAACCAGAGCAGAGACAGCGCTCTCACTCACTCACAACGGGCTCGTCAGGCAGGAGACAGAGATCCCAGTTTCAGGTGCCCAGAATCTGTGAGGCAGAGCCTTGGAGACAGGGAGCTGCACAGAGAACTCCAGAAATCAGCAGAAGGATTTCTTTGGTGTACACTAAGCTGTGCATGATCAGGCTGAAATTCCATAAAGCAGGCAAAGCCAGGGGAGCTGGGAGCTGAACAACCTCCAGAACTACACAGGGCCAGAGTGGGGTGGCTTCGTGGAACACCTGGGGTACAGTAGAGACCCAAAAAGGCCACACCTTGGTGGTAACTGCCCTAGCCATGGCATGAAGGCACCTGTAAATCTCCCTAGGGTGCTGAAAAGAAGCCTGGAAAGGATGAAGTTGATTAGCAAGTAATTTAACTGACTACAAAAACAACCTTTTTTTTGAGACAGAGTCTCACTTTATCACCCTCAGTAGAGTGCTGTGGCGTCACAGTTCACAGCACCCTCCAACTCCTGGGCTTAGGCAATTCTCTTGCTTCAGCCTCCCATGTAGCTGGGACCACAGGCGCCTGCCACAACTCCCAGCTATTTTTTTGTTGCAGTTTGGCTGGGACTGCATTGAAACTCGCCACCCTCAGTATATGGGGTTGGTGCCCTACCCACTGAGCCACAGGTGCCACCCACAAAAATAAACTTCAGTTCATTTGTTTGTTTTTTTTTCAGACAGATCCTCAAGCTGTTGCCCTGGGTACAGTGCCGAGGCATCATAGCTCACAGCAACCCCCAACTCCTGGGCTCAAGCAATTCTCTTGCCTCCACCTCCAAGTAGCTGAGAGTATGGGCACCCGCCACAACGCCTGGCTATTTTTTGGTCACCGCTGTCATTGTTGTGTGGTGGGCCCGGGCTGGAGTCAAACCTACCAGCTCAGGTGTAGGTGGCTGGCACCTTAGCCACTTGACCCACAGGCACTGAGCCAATTCATTTGTTTAAGAGGCAATAAAATACATTCACTCTACAATGTATTATAATAGTATTACGTTCAGCATCCAATAAATATTGCTAGATATGAGAAGAATCAGGAAAATGTGGTCTATAACTAGGTGAAAAAAGCAGTCAATAGAAACAGAACTTGAAATGACAAAGATGATGGAATTAGCAGACAAGAACTTGAAAGCAGGTATTGTAAATATCCTCAAGGTTTTTAAAGCATAAACGTAATATCAGAAAGAACAGGAATGTAAGCAATATCACAGGAGAAGCATAATCCAAAATCAAATCAGAGAAGAAGTCTCAGGTTCTCATTTTGCCACTACCTTGCCTTTGCCAGGGTCCCCCCCACGCCCCGCATTTTCTAAAGTTCAAACTTCTGTGAAACGCAGAGGCTGACCTCAACAACTGTCTTTTTAAACTCATATTGCCTCTTATTATTCACAATGAATCCCAGATGCACCAGAATTTACTCATGCAGCACTTCGCTTGAAATCAACTTTTTTCAAACAAATTATAGTTGGGAAACTCTGAATTTGCACAGTGGGACTTTACTCTTTATTGAGAGGAATCATTAGTGAGTCTTGAATCTACCTGCCCTGGGAATCCTTATTTAAAACCAGAAAATTGTCATTCAAGGAAAATGTGCCTTTTTGGGGGGGAGGGGAGCTACATTTAACCATAAAATCACCATAGAACTTTTAAAAAAGAATACCATGGGTGGCACCTGTGGCTCAGTGGGTAGGGCGCCGGCCCCATATACCAAAGATGGTGGGTTTGGAGCCGGCCCCAGCTAAACTGCAACAAAAAAATAGCCGGGCGTTGTGGAGGGTGCCTGTAGTGCCAGCTACATGGGAGGCTGAGGCAAGAGAATCACCTAAGCCCAAGAGTTGGAGGTTGCTGTGAGCTGTGTGACGTTACAGCACTCTACTGAGAGCTATAAAAGTGAGACTCTGTCTCTACAAAAAAAAAAAAAAAATGAGAGAGAGTAGAAATTTTTAAATAATATTTATATTTGTACCTGGTTTCTTGTACCCTCAAGGAATCCCCAACAATAAAATAATATTTATATTTGTAGTCAATTTCAGAACCAACAATTCATGGGCCACATATTCTACCAGTTATGACCTTTCTTCTACATAAAAACAAATTCCTAGTTACAGGAAAGCAAGGGGCCGTGGAATCCAATAAAGCGGGACAGTACTGAGATGAGATTTTCAGTGGTTACAGCGAGATTTCTCAGGCTTGGCAAACTTTTTCTATAAATGGCCACATAGTAAATATTTTAGGCTTTCTGGGTCATGTATGTTCTCTGTTACATATTCTTCTTCTACTTTTGTTTTAAATAACTCCTTAAAAATGTAAAAGCTATTCTTAGCTTATAGGCTGTACCAAAATAGACCTTGGGGTAGAATCGGTCCTAGGCTGCCAACCCCTGCCAGTCTCTGCCTCCAACTTCACTGAATTAGAATCAGTATTTCAGTGAGATTCCTGGGTGATTGAAGGTCACATTACATTTTGAGAGAAGTGTTTTTCAAGCTTGGCTGCATGTTGAAGCAGCCTGGAAGCCTTAAAAAAAAAAACTTGAGGGTGGCGCCTGTGGCTCAAGAAGTGGAGTGCTGGCCTCCTGTGCCAGAGGTGGTAGGTTCAAACCCAGCCCTGGCCAAAAACTTCCAAAAAAAAAAAAAAAAACAACTTGATTCCCAGGTTTCCTCCACACTAGTGAAATCAGAGCTTCTGGAAGAGACATCTGGTCAGCAAGACCATTAGTGCTTCTTCCAGTGATGCCAGCACTGATGCCAGTGATGCACACCCAAGGCTGAGCACAGTGGCGTAAGGGGCTCACTTAGCACCATCATCAAGCTTATCTGCTCTTCCAGAATATAGCCCAGTTCTCCACCAGGCTCGCTTGCTCTTGGGATGAATGGATTCTAGAAGCACAGAATCCTCCCCCCAGGAGCATGAATGATGAAAAGGGACGTGACCGCAAATCCCTGATGTCTATGGAAGGGTGGTTTGTGTCATTAGAGAAAGTAATTTTGGAAGCATCGAAGTTCTTGAAAGGATGTTAGCCATTTCACCTCAAAAGTTAAAATTTAGCTAAATATTCATCAATCTTTTTCAACTTTGAAATTATGTGAAGAAATTGATTCAATTTTTAGGGCTGTGCTCAGAAACATTTTCAATTCTAGAATGCTCAACAGAAAGTACACTCCTAAATCAGCCATCCTTCAGTGGTCAAATTTTTCTTCAAGATTCTTGGGTCCTATACAACAATTTCACAGGTGAGATTCACTTTTGCCAGCGTTAGTGTGTCTTTAGCACCTTTTAAGACACTGCCTGGATCAATACCCACGCAACCATGGACGAGAAGCAGTAATAACAGGTGTTTTGAGAAAAGCTGGCTCATTTATTAATAAAAAGTCAAAAACAATCAATTCCGTTCTCCTGGTTCTTTGTGCTTTGTAATTTGAGGAAATAGTGCGATAAATATGTGACTATTTCTTTTGCTCTTTCACAATATTTGCATCTTCTCCTCTTCCGTGAAAGATGTAGAAGAGGCATTTTGTTACAGAATTAACTTTACAAACAAAAGAAAAAGTTATTAATTTATTTCCTTAATGCCAAAATTCTTCCAGACTCTATGTACATGTCACCTCATCAGAGAGGCCTTCCCAGTTCACACTCCCATCGCTACTAGTGGTTGCCTTTTCTACATAGCACTAGCTGATAGATTTTACATTTGTTTTATTGTCCATATATCCCTTCTCTAGGAGATATTCTAATCACCGAGGTCTACCCCTTCAACTAAGACCTCAGTAATTGGAATTTATAAAGCTTCTTGAGGGCAGTGCCCGTAGATGAGTGGGCAACAGCCACCTACACTGAGGGGGGCAGGTTCAAGCCTGGCCTGAGCCTACTAAAAAACAAAAACTCCAACCAAAAAATAGCTGGGCATTGTGGCGGGCACTTGTAGTCCCAGCTACTTGGAAGGCTGAAGCAAGAGAATTGCTTAAGCCCAAGAGTTTGAGGTTGCTGTGAGCTGTGATGCCACAGCACTCTACTGAGGGCGACATAATCAAACTCTGTCTCAAACAAATAAATAAATAATAAAGAAATAAATAAAAAGTTCCTTGAAGCCAGAACCTTTGTCTATTTTATATATACTTTACATATTTACATATTTCTTTTTTTTGAGACAGAATTTTATTATATCACCCTCAGTAGAGTGCTGTGGCATCCCAGCTCATAGCAACCTCTGACCCTTGGGCTTAAGCAATTCTCTTGCCTCAGACTCCCAAGTAGCTGGGACTACAGGCGCCTGCCACAACGCCTGGCTGTTGTTGTTGCAGTTCTCATTGTTATTTAGCAGACCCTGGATGGGTTCCAACCTGCCAGCCTGGGTGTATGTGGCTGGCGCTCTACCCACTGAGCTATGGGCACCATACTATACTTTTTTTTTTTTTTTGAAACACAGTCTCACTGTGTTGCTCAGCTTATGGCTCCTGAGAAGCTGGGACTATAGGTGCCCAGCTAATTTTCCATTTTTAGTAGAGATGGGGTCTTGTTCTTGCCCAAGCTGGTCTCAAATCCTGACCTCAAGGCATCCTCCTGCCTCACCTCCCAGAGTGCTAGGATCACAGGCCAGAGCCACGGTACCCTCCACCGTTGTTTGTTTTGTGCACTGTGTATCCCTGAGCCTGGAACATGGCCTAGAGCACAGTAGATGCACAATTAAACGCTTCTCTAATGAAGGTTGTTGAATGAATAACCTCCATGACACTGTAAAGAAGCCAGTGATCAGGAGTTCAGGTAAATAACCCACAATAATGTGGAGAAAACAGAAAAGAATCCAGCATTTGGGGAGGCCTAATACGTGGTAAAAGTAAAAAATGTGGCAAAGTTGCTTCTCATTAACCTAATGCTTTATTTTTATAAAGCAGAGAGGAAATTTCAGTGAGCGCTTAAGGATTTACATAAAACCTACTAATAATATATTCCACAAATGTTACAGAAATCCGGCTCGGTGCCTATAGCTCAAGCAGCTAAGGTGCCAGCCACATACACCTGAGCTGGCGGGTTTGAATCCAGCCTGGGCTGCCAAACAGCAATCATGACTGCAGCCAAAAAAATAGCTGGGTATTGTGACGAGCTCCTGTAGTCCCAGCTACTTGGGAGGCAGAGGCAGGAGACTCGCTTGAGCCCAGGAGCTGGAGGTTGCTGTGAGCTATGATGCCACAGGACTCTATCCAGGGCAACAGCTTAAGGCTCTGTCTGAAAATAAATAGATAAATAAATAAAGTCACAGAAATCCACAGAAAAGAAAAGTTCTGCTGTCTTACGAGAGGCCAGCCATTCACTTAAAAATCAACAGAATTTTGGCCTGAGTGTGGTGGCTCACTCCTGTAATCCCAGCACCCTGGGAGGCCAAGGTGGGTAGATCACCTGAGCTCAGGAGTTTGATACCAGCCTGAACAGGAGCGAGACCCCCATCTCTACCAAAAATAGAAAAACTAGCCAGGCATTGTGTCAAGTACCTGTAGTCCCAGCTATTCAGGAAGCTGAGACAAGAGGATCACTTGAGCCTAAGAGTTCGAGGTTGCTGTGAACTATGAAGGCAGGGCACTCTACCAAAGGTAACAAAGGAAGACTCTGTTTAAGAAAAAAAAAATCAGAAATTTTACAAAGGAAGACTCAAGTTTCATGCATCATAATCTCTCTGCAATAGTTGTTAAATACTAATGATATTTCTTACCATCTTCCAGTTGCCTACTCAGGACTCAGCACAGGAATCAGTTTTCTATATGCTACATCCATCAAGTTTCACAAGCAGTGGACTAGAGACTCACGTTAGGCCATGATGAAATTCTTACCATCCACAGACAGCCAAGGGAGAAAACCCTGGGGACTACAAAACGCTGGTTTTGGATTAGATCCTTCTTTCATTTTGGATGTTAAAATAGTCTTTCTTCCAAGAGTGATGGTTTGTGGAGATAGTGGTATAGGGTAGGTTTGTTTGTTTGTTTGTTTATTTTGTGAGACAGAGTCTCAAGCTGTTGCCCTGGGTACAGTACCATGGCATCACAGCTCACAGCAACCTCAAACTCTTGGGCGTAAGTGATTCTCTTTCCTCAGCCTCCCAAGTAGCTGGGACTACAGGCACCTACCACAACACCCAGCTATTTTTTGGTTGCAGTTGTCATTGTTGCTTAGCAGACCTGGGCCGGGTTCAAACTCACCACCCTAGGTATCTATGGCCAGTGCCCTTGCCCAGTGAGCTATGGGTACCACCCTAGGGTAGGTATTTTTGAGTTTTTTCCTTGGCAAAATAAAAAAGTTGGGCTAATCTTTTTTCTTTTCTTTTTTTTTTTTCCTGAGATAAAAAGTCTCACTCTGTTGCTTTGGGTAGAGTGCCATGGTGCCATAGCACACAGAAGCCTTAAACTCTTGGGCTTAAGTGATCTTCTTGCCTCAGCCTCCTGATTAGCTGGGACTACAGGCACTCGCCACGATGCTCAGCTAATTTTTCCAATTTTTAGTAAAGATGGAGTCTCCCTCCTGCTCAAGCTGGTCTTGAACATCTGAGCTCAAGCAATCCTCCCACCTTGGTCTCCTAGAGTGCTGGGGTTATAGGCTGTGAACCCCCACAAGTTGGGCTAATCTAAATGGGTCCTCAAGGAGAAAAAAGAAGAGAGCAAGAAAATTCCTTAGGTATGGATTCCCAGATCTCACTTAACACAGAAGTGAAGTTTTAGTGGTGCCCATTTCATATGGAAAAATTAGAGCTTAAGGCAAAGTTAACTGCCTTGGCTGATACAGCTGGCAAGTGGAAGGATGGGATTTAAAGCAGGTCTCCAGCTCCAAAGTACATGTTCTTCAGTCTACCGTCGTGTTGCCAAAGAGAAATCAGTTCTGCCCTTACTGTCAGAGATATATTATTTAGGGAACTGGGAGAGAAGGGATTTAAAGGTCCTCAAATTTTTGTCCATTTTATAAGATTTCACCTTTTGGGAACATGCATTTTGTAATCTGGTAAGTAAAGGATTCAGTTCTCAGGTACTGGCTGTGATTTCACTATGATTGGGTGAGATCACAGAAAAAAGGTGAACTCTCCAAAACTTAAGGGAATCCAGAAAACATCTGTCCTGGAGCTGCCATTTCTGATGATCTGGGACATCTCTCTGAGCTATGGTTGCTTTGTCTATAATCTGGAGGGAATGACGATGCCTTGGACTTGTATATAGATCAATGCCTTGGGCTTGGTATATAGATCAAATAGTTGGCAGAGACTCAGTAAATGTCTGTTTAAAGAGTGGATGAACAAATGAACTAATGCTGTACGTCGCTGCTACAGGAAAACTAAATGTCATGTGTGATGAGCTATTATTGGGTCATCAGAGCCTTTCAGTGTCGGATGATCTTACAAAATAACCTTAAAAGCCAAGACACCTGCAGAGTTAGCACGGGATTATATGACAAAGTCAGTCTGTTGGCAGGGGAAACAATCAATTAGACATCTATCTGTATGTACGCAGTGTCTCTCCTTAACCCACTTCAAAGACACATCTGCGATGCCAGTGATGGGGGATTTTGATTCTTAGAGTAACTCTGTAGATCACTTAGACAAAATGCCCTCATTTCACACACACACAAAAATAATTAAATGGCTGGCCAAAGTTCCCACAGCTAATTAGAGGCAATAATGAGATTAAATTCCTATTTCCTAACTGCTACCTCTCCTAATGCTAACATCACTACACCATAATAGCAGTCCCCTTAGTCTCTCCAAGTCTAAAGAATAAAACCATTGTTTTTTTAACAAAAATGTAGTACTGGATGGTAAACTGGATACACGGAAACACTGAAGTAGCGATGAGATGAGGCATCAGTATGTGACATCCTTGTGTACAGCAGGGTTTGGTAACTGTAGCACTGTTGAGCTGGACGATTATTTGTGGGGCAGGGGGAGATGTTCCGCACACCGTAGGATGTTTGGTGTTGTCCCTAGCCTCTCCCCACCAGGTTCCAGTATCACCCCATGGCTGTGACAACCACAAATGTTCCCAAACTCTGCCAAGTGTCCCCTGGGGGGCAGAATGGCTCCTGGTGGAGAACCACTGGTATAGAGTAAATACTTGAATTACCTACACAACTGAGGGAGGATGGTTGCAGATGTAGGTAACAGTAGTTATAGAACAAAACTTGTCTAGCTGGAGCTGCAGCTGCTGAGGGTCAATGACACCAGGTCATTCTTTTTTTTTTTTATCTTCATCATCAACATTTTATTTTATATTTTATTTATTTATTTATGAGACAGAGTCTCACTCCATCTCTCTGGGTAGAGTGCTGTGGCATCATCATACCTCACAGCAACCTGAAACTCTTGGGCTCAAGGGATCCTCGTGCCTCAGCCTCCCAAGCAGCTGGGTCTACAGGGAAGAGGAGGTCTCACTCTTCCTCATGCTGCTCTCTGGTTTCTAAATTCTTCAGTTAAAGCAATCAACCTCCTTGGCCTCCCAGAATGCTAGAATTACAGGTGAGAGCCACCACGCCCAGCCCTATAACTTCTTTTTCTATGTGGCAAACTTCTTTTCTTTTTTTTTTTTTTCTATGTGGCAAACTTAACTTGTCAGGCTTCATAATAAAAAAAGAGAGAGAGAGAAAGAAAAGGTAAAATACATTAATATAGTTCTCAGGTTTGACTCCAGTAAAGAGAATATTCATTCACCAAACAGCTATGGAGCTGTTCCACCAAGGGCAAATTCACCCTCCTATATGATAGGGCTGAATGACTCTCAAAGCCCAGAGAGGAGGTGGCGAGAGGAAGGGAGAGATGCTAAATATTTTCCCCTTCAAGGTCAGGTTAGGTCAGTTCAGTACATACCTCTCATGTAAAATGGAAAAGATCAGAAATAAATGTCAAAAAATTAAGTACAGACTGAAGTTTTTCTGGAATGGGAGAGAAGGAGGGGGGGGGGGGAAGAGAGTTCCTGGTCCAGAAAACATACTGTAAGATTTTATGTTTGTTTGTTTGTTTGTTTGTTTGAGACAGAGTCTCGAGCTGTCATCCTGGGTAGAGTGCTGTGCCATCACAGCTCACAGCAACCTCAAACTCTTGGGCATAAGCGATTCTTTTGCCTCAGCCTCCCAAGTAGCTGGGACCACAGACACCCACCACAACCCCCTGCTATTTTTGTTGTTGTTGTTTTAGCTGGCCTGGGTGGGCTTTGAACCCACCAGCTGCAGTGTATGTGGTTGGCGCCTTACCCACTTAGCTATGGGCGCCTCCCCTACTGTGTGATTTTTTTTTTCCTACTGTGTGATTTTTAAAATTGTTTTTTGTTCTATCATCTTAGTGCACATAATTTTTAAATAAACTCATGTGTCAATGAACAAGAACCCAACCTCTGTAAAACAAATATCCCTGACCATGGTTAGAGAGCCACACCCAAGAAACCTTGAGCAAATGGTCACACCATGGTTGGGTTACAGTGTAGTTGAGTTTTAACATTTAGGGGGCTGGGGGTTATGTGTAAAGTCATAAAATTAATACAGGGGGGAGTCCTGCCTGGGTTTTGCCTGAAAAGGAAGGACATCTCAAGCAGGGGATGACAGGTTAGATGTGAGGTGGGGGTTTAAAGGAATTCTTTCATGGGTTAAAGTGATGAAGCTTTGTCTGCACCAGGTCACTCTTGGTGGCAGAGTGGCAGTCCCCCGGAAGCTCACCTTGTAGGACACAGACAGCTTTCCTACCTGGAGGTTGCTAAATCAGGCAGCTGACTATAGGGATGTGACAAAGGAAAAGTGGAGATTTAACTGTGAGCTCAGAGCTAATCAATCTAATTCTAAGGCTCTATTTAAGAAGAGCCATATCCATGTGTATTAACTCTATTAAGAT
Organism: Galago senegalensis; assembly: GCA_963575145.1. Lineage (NCBI taxonomy): Eukaryota > Metazoa > Chordata > Mammalia > Primates > Galagidae > Galago > Galago senegalensis. The sequence goes on along the minus strand of CAUYTI010155224.1, from coordinate 28,048 downwards.
TCACTCCAAACAGTAGTTAGTATTCGTTTCATGGAATTAAAATGGGTTTCTTATTTTTGTGCAAACGTGTACACTCAGATCCTTTCTACTATTTAGTCATACATTTAGTTCTTTCGTGATTTTTAACAGCTGTCATTTTAATCACTTAAGAATCCAGTTTTAGAAAGAATAATCCACCCCCAACATTTCTCACCTCCTCTCATGAGAAATTATTCTTTTTTAGTTCCACCTCTGGAAGGACATTCTAATGATGTATGTGCCACAGTGCTGTATCTGCCACTATAGCAACTCATAAAAAAAAAAAAGTCACCCCCTTAAATTCCTTCATGATACATTGATTTGAAGTTCTAAACAAATATTTTACCATGAATTAATTCCTAACAAATAACATTAGGTCAACTAACCTGGCTCCTGTAACACTCCCACCATCTGAAAATGTTTCTAGAATATTTTTAAGAGATCATTTATTAATCTTCATTATAAATATTTTCTGCTAAAATTTACTAAGTTACTAATATTTAAAATACAGCAATAAGAGGTCTGACAGTTAAGTTCCCAAACTCATCCTAGAAAAAGTGCTATATACCTCATTGCTAAATATCACTACAGTCACCTCAAAATACTTCCCTTGGGAAGCTAGGCATTGATCCCTTTAAGGCAATTTTGGAACTCTTTTTCTGGAATATCCATCAGAGTTATCATTATATTACCCTTGATACCCTGAATGTCATCAAACTGTCTTCTTTTCTTTATTTTCCTGTCTTCCTTCCTTTGGGTAGAGAGAAAAGTCATTTGGGGCCAGACCAAGTGGGTAGGGAGGGTGTTCAAATATAATTATTTGTTTACTGGCTGAAAACTCACTTACAGACAGTGCTGTTTGAGCTGGTGCACTGCTGTGATGCAAGAGCCATGAGTTGGCAAACAGTTTAGATGGTTTTCAGTTAAGATTTTCCTATTTGGGAAGGTGTCTGTGGTTGAATGGGTAGGGCACCAGCCCCATATACTGAGAGTGGCAGGTTTGAACCCAGCCCTGTCCAAAATGCAACAACAACAACAACAACAAAATAGCTAGGTGTTGTGGCAAGCACCTGTAATCCCAGCTACTCCGGAGGCTGAGGCAAGAGAATTGCCTAAGCCCAGGAGTTGGAGGTTGCTGTGATGTGTGATGCCATGGCACTCTACTGAGGGTGATAAAGTAAGACTGTCCCCCCCCCCCAAAAAAAAAAAGATTTTCCTGTTTCTCTATTGATATATACTTATCTACTATGCTTCTCACAGTCAGCCAATGATTTTGACACACAATTTGCTGAATTTCTGCAATGTCCTCTTCAGTTCTGCTCATTATTGGCTTCCCTGACCTCTCTTCATCAGTGACACATTCTCTCCCTTCAGAAAAACATTTAATCCATTTGTACATTGCCATTTTCTTCATAGCCTTATCCCCATACACTGGGACTAACATGTCCCAGATTTCACTTCCACTCTTGCCAAGTTTAACAAGAAATTTAATGTTTGTTTTTGCTCTAGTCCAACATTCTTAAAATACCACACAAAAACACGCAACAACATTAATAAATGCCACTCAGCAAGACACTGCCACACATCGATGTGAACACAGCTGTGAAACACTAATATACTAAGGTTATGAACCTTACTGAGTTGTTAGTACGGTGCTACCAACACAGGCACACAGTGGCAAGTTCATAAACTTAATTGTCAGGCCTCATAACAAAAAAAAGAAAAGAAAAGGTAAAATACACTAATATAGTTCTAGGTTTAACTCCAGTAAAGAGAATATTCATTCACCAAATGCATCAGGTTAGACAAGTAATAGGAGATTGTTTATGAAAGTAAAAAAAGTAGATAAATCCATCAATAGGCATCGTGTTAAATACAGTAGGATGGACCATACAATGGAATACTGTGCAGCTGCTGAGAACATGAGAGATCAACATATACTAACCTGGCAAGATTAGAGATTAAGTGAAAAGAGCAATCAAAATGGTGCCAGGTGCTGTGGCTCATGCCTCTAATCCCAGCACTCTGGGAGGCTGAAAGGGGTGGATTGCCTGAGCCCAGGAGTTTGAGACCAGCCTAAGCCAGAGCGAGACCCCATCTCTAAAAATAGCCGGGCATTGTGGCGGGTGCCTGTGTAGTCCCAGCTACTGGGGAAGCTCAGGCAAGGGGATCACTTGAGCCCAAGAGTTTGAGGTTACTGTGAGCTACATTGAGGGTGACAAAGTGAGACTTGAGACTCTGTCAAAAAACAAATCAGCATTATGGCAAAATTCTATTTGTATTTAAAAAAAGATACACAGGCTGGGTGCAGTAGCTCACCCCTATAGTCCTAGCACTCTGGAAGGACAAGGTGGGTGGATCACCTAAGCTCAGGAATTCGAGACCAGACTGAGTAAGAGGGAGACTCTCATCTCTACTAAAAACAGAACAACTAACCAGGCATAGTGGTCAGCACCTATAGTCCCAGCTACTTGGGAGGCTGAGGCAAGAGGATCACTGGACCCTAAGAGTTTGAGGTTGCTCTAAGTTAAGAACCAGCGTATAGTAGCCTGGGGCAACAGAGTGAGACTCTGCCTCAAAAAGAAAACAAAAAATAGATAGACCATATTTTGCCATGCATAATGTGCTCCCACATATAATGTGCAACCATATTTTGCCCCAGACTTTCAGGAAAAATATCTTTTGTTTTAATTCTTTACCTCAGATTTGTATTTGTTTATATTTAAGTACTTGTTTTTTTGTGTTATAAAGGAAATTTGGCATTTATTTTTAACATAACTGTAGTATAAGAAAATCTATGTAACAAATAATTACAGAACACAAGAACAGATACAAGGTATAAGAAACTTTATGTACCAACAACAAAGAGCAGGACCCATGTATAATGTGCAGCCTTATTTTTCCCTTAAAAATTTGGGCAAAAAGTGCACATTATACCCAGCAAAATCCAGTATGTGTCTTTGTGTGTGTGTCACACACATGTGCATGTATGTGTGTATATGCGCCTATGAATATAAGTGTCTGTCTCTGCACGTATGTGCTTATAACTGCACAGAAAACACGTGGAAAGATACACAAGTTATCAGAAGGGAGAAGCATTAGGAGACCTAGGACTTTTACATTTCATTTCATACTCTGCTGTATTATTTGCTTTTCTAACTAATTTTTAAAAGAAAAAGATAACTAATAACTTCCCATTAAAAAGACTAACTTTATCACAATGTCAAAGTAATTCTAGGGGTCATGACTTGCCAACTCAGGGGATTCCACAGAAATACGGCTGTGTAACTTATGAACCACTTTGAAGAACTGGGCTGGGTTATCATTAGACATATTCTCATACGAAGTTAAGGTTGCATAGTATATTTCCATTTTTTTTAAAGCCAAAGTGTTATAATTCTGCCCATTTTTGAATCATGACTCAATAATAATCAAATGTGGCCAAGAGCTGCCCTCAGCCCATCTAGGACAGACACAAGGAGAAGGCCCACCAGGCTGACAGCGGAGGGCACTGGCTGGCTCACAGCCACCTGATTTCTGGCCAATGTGTGCATGAATAAAATGAGAACTCAAGGCAGAAAACTGCAGGTACAGGCCCCAGGACCAGTCACTCACTCCTCAGTGCTAAAACCAAGTCTTTTAGTGGAAAGACACAAGGCATGTCATCCTAGTGGAGTGGGCAGTGACAGAGGGCGGGCCACCATCACTGCACCACTCTGCAGCCTCCCCCACCCCCCACCCCGGTTATTCTGTTCACACTCCCTGGGCACACAGAAACAATGGCACAGGATTTAAATAAGAAATGTTGTATCTGAGCTGATCGGCATATCCTGGGCAGCCAGATGGATGACAAAGCCAGCTCTCCCCTCATTCTGCACTGACAGCGTATGAGGAATCTCTCTGTTCCTGGCCAGAAGCAGGTACCAGTACCCTCCACAGCTCCAAGGACAACACTGTACGCCTCTGTTCCACTTAGGTCATCAATCTTTGGTTTAGTTTCTTGTAGGCGGAAGCTCATTCCTTCCCAGTTTGGAAGGCGGTTTATCAAAACTGCATGCCTGACTGGTAAGAATAAGTGAGCACAAGGCATTTTTTGCAGACAATCCATTTCTTCATGATAATAAATAAAAATGATCAGTGCCTCATGACCGGCACCAAAGATGGAGTCAGCGACAGGAGAAAAGGAGACATGGAAATGTTCGAGTTTTCAGCAGGGAGGAAGGCGCAATCCATAAATCCATAGCCCCGGACCACGGAGTGTGATGCTTCTGCAAGAGCTGAAAAGTGTGGGATGGAGACTGTCCTTCACGTCACCTGCTGTGTGCCTAACTCCATCAGGTAGTTATTATTATCCGCATAAAACAGAAGAAAAACCACCAAGTAAACAGCGATAAAGCTCTTTGAACCCCCCAAGGCTGTATTTTCTGCCCAATCAACAGAGAAATGGAGGTCACCAAGCCCAGCCACCAGTCCTGCCGCATGAAGCACAAATGCAGCAGACAGTTCAAGCTCTCACATTCCTCTTTCACTTTCTAACCTCATATAATTGACCTTTGCCTCTTTTTAAGAAATTGGAAAATGCACCATTTCTAGAATGACTTAATTTAAAATTTAGAGAAATCAAAAGGAAGAGCGGGGCGCTGGCTGATAATGGAGACGGGGAAACACAAGCTTACTACTGCAGCTTCCTGACTGTTGGAGCAAGGGTTGAGCATGAAGATATGCGCTTCCTAAGTCAAGACCATACTGCCTTCTGGAAGGGAAAAAGGGCATCTGGGGTTAGTGTTGTGAGATTTTTGTTTTGCCCTTTGGCTGATCACTGTGGAATGTAGCCAGGGTTCCTGTGGCCTGGACTCTACCACCATTTCCCAGGCAGGGCAAAGGCTTTATTTCACCACCAGCACACAGCCCTCTATCCAATAAACAAACTGCTGGAGACATTGAATCTGGAGACTCTCTTGGGTCATTTCTTCCCCCCTTGCCTTCAAACATTTCAAGTTTTCAAAGTCCCTAGCAAACATCTCATGCAAAATTGAACAAGATCCTGCTTCTTAATGCAAATTCCTGTTGGATGCACAGGCCCAAGTTTCCGTGCTCGTTCCAAAATGTAAAGTGGCACTGATTTCCGTGGGGAGGACCCAGAAGCAGCTGATGGCCACCTCCATCAAGGACAATTCCTGCGATGGAATTCCTGGGGTATGCACATTGTTAGGCCACAACCAAAATGTTCTTGTGTAGTCACAGATCAGCTCTAAGATAGTGAAAGATCACAGGATGTGGCAGACCCTGAACAAACACAACAGGCCTGCAGGGACCACAAGGTCACATAAAAACACACACAGGAGACAACTTCCCCCTTTTGATTGAAGAGATAGGAGATGGCCTCCAACTCCCAAATAGCAAAGCCACTACCACCTACATTTTTGTTATTCTTGTTTAACCTTTTAAATGTTAAATCCAAAGCCTAAAATTCAGAGACTCCCCTGAAACCACATGCTGCCACATTTGGGGAAAGCTTTCATTCTTTCTAATAGAGTCTCAAAAAGATCCTCAATCAAACAAAGAGAAGAACAAATGTCTTCAAAAGGCTGGTCTTCAAGAACACTGTATTGAAATACAGGTGCCCGTGAGTTGAGACTATGCTTAGGACAGTGAGCAAGGAGCGCCAGGACTGGTCATCAAGCCTGATGTGGGCCAGGGCAAAATGGAACCCATTTCACACTTTGTCCTGGCCCTGGCCCTGCAGTGTCAATGACAGAGAATCCCTAGTATAAACATTAAAAGAAACCATGTGGTCGTGTGTGATGGCTCACACCTGTAATTCTAGCATTCTGGGAGGCCGAGGCAGGAAGACCCCCAAGGCTAGGAGTTCAAGACCAGGCTGAGCAAGAGCAAGACCCTGTCTCTACTAAAACTAGAAAAATTAGCTGGGTATGGTGGTAGGTGCCTGTAGTCCCAGATACTTGGGGTGGGGGGGTGCCGAAGGCATAAGGATCATTTGAGCCCAGGAGTTTGAGACTGCTGTGAGCTAGACCAATGCTATGGCACTCTAGCCTGGGTGACAGAGCAAGACTGTGTCGAAAGAAAGGAAGAAAAGAAGAGAAAGAGCCCTTGAGAAGCACCACAGCACACAAGCCCATAGGCTTGAAGGGGCCGCTTGGTTGAGGGGCAGCATTGGACATAGGAGCCTCTGACAAAGCTCAAGAGTCAGACTACTTGGCTCTACCACCTTCTGCGCGGCCTCAGTTAAATAACCTGGCTGGGTCTCAGTTCCTTTTTTAAAACAAAGTCTCATTCTGGGGCAGTGCCTATGGCTCAAAGGAGTAAGTTGCTGGCCCCATATTCTGGAGGTGGTGGGTTCAAATTGGCTCCAGCCAAAACTTGTGAAAAAAACAAAGTCTCATTCTGTCACCCTGGGCAGAGTGCCATGTTGTCATCACTCACAGCAACCTCAAACTCCTGGGCTCAAGTGATTCTCTTGCCTCAGCCTCCCAAGTAGCTGGGACTATAAGTTCCCACCACATTCCTTGGCTATTTTTAGAGATGGGGGTCTCGCTCTTGCTCAGATTGGTCTCAAACTCCTGAGCTCAAGCAATCCACCCACCTCAGCCTCCCAGAGGGCTAGGATTACAGGCATGCACCACCTTGCCTGGCCTCAGTTCACTTTAAGATGGAGGGGGAGAAATGCGATCTCTTTCTTTGCTTCCCGAAGGATAACCTGTGATAACGCCAAGTAGATTCTAAATACTACTGGAGATGGAGATGGGGAAACACAATCTTACTACTGCAGCCGTCAAGATTACTATTTTTAGGTGACTTTATACTCCCTCATAATCATTTTTATATGACCTTTGCAATGAATATTTTCAGAGAGTGAGAGATTTATTATGAGTTCTGTGTTCAGTCTTCTATTTAAGAACTTATGGCCACATGTTTTAAAAGTACATTCTTGGCTCTGCTACACAGCTATTTCAGAACTTCTGTCTTTAATGAATCAAAGCAGGTTCATCTTCTTCACATTTGCATTAGTCATGGGTCTCCAGAAAAACAAGCCAATAGGAGATACAGAGATTTATCATGTGGCATTAGCTCATGTGATGACAGAGGCCGACAAGTCCCATCTGCCATCCGCAAGTTGATATGCAGCTGGTGTCAAAGTTCCAGTCCGACCTTGAAGGCCTGAGAACCAGGGAAGCCAATGGTATAAGTCTCAGTCTGATTTGAAAGGCCCAAGAATCTGGAGTCCACTGAAATAAGTCCTGGTCCAAGTTCAAAGGCCCAAGAACCAGGCACTATTGTCCAAGGTCAAGAGACAATGGATAGCTCAGCTCTGGAAGAGAACTTGCCTTTCCTCATCTTTTTTGTTCTATTTAAGCACTCAACAGATTGGATGGTGCCTGCCTACATTGGTAAGGACAATCTTCTTCACTCAATCTACTGATTCAAATGCTAATCTCTTTTGGAAACACCTCCAGTTACTCTTAAAATAATGTTTTACCAGCTATCTGGGTATTCCTTAGCTAAGTCAAATTGACACACAAAATTAACCGTCACGATGTTTTTCTTACATTCTATTTTCTGTAGCTGTCACGTGAAGCCTACAATGATCTGACACTTCTAAGCTCAACAGACATAATGACAAGGTAGATTTTCCAGCCTCTACCACTGATAACACTTACTGGCTAAAAATGTCTCACATATGTATAATGCTGTGAATTTCTTTCTTTGCTTCCATAACTATCCTTTTTTTTTTTTTTTTTTGAGACAGAGTCTCACTATGTCACCCTCAGTACAGTGCTGTGGCATCACAGCTCATAGCAACCTCAGACTCTTGGGCTTAAGCAATTCTCTTGCCTCAGCCTCTCCAGTAGCTGGGACTACAGGTGCCTGCCACAACGCCCGGCTATTTTCTTGCTGCAGTTGTCATTGTTGTCTAGCAGGCCCTGGACCGGGCTCAAACCTGCCAGCTCTGGTGTATGTGGCTGGCACTATAACCACTGAACTATGGGCACCAAGCCCATAACTATTCTTTACTTTGGTTATGTCCTTTTCTCATCAAGTATTGAAGGTAGTTTTAAGGACACATAAAAGTTGACAAGTTGTTAAAATAAAGAGACAGCTGGGCAGCGCCTGTGGCTCAGTGAGGAGGGTGCCGGTCTCATATACTGAGGGTGGTGGGTTCGAACCCGGCCCTGGCCAAACTGCAACAAAAAAATAGCCAGGTGTTGTGGTGGGTGCCTGTAGTCCCAGCTATTTGGGAGGCTGCGGCAAGAGAACAGCCTAAGAGCAGGAGTTGGAGGTTGCTGTGAGCTATGACACCACAGCACTGTACCCAGAATGACAAACACAGATTCTGTCTCAAATAAATAAATAAATAAATAAAAATAGAGCCAAGACAGAAACAAGGAAGAGAGAAACGTCGAGACCTGGTGTTATTCTCATTTTACAGAGAAAGAAAGAAACTGGGGGACAGAGCCTCTAAATTGCCTTCTGTAGGCATGTGGGATGAAAAGTTAGAAATGATCTGATACTAGGCAAGCCCTAAAAATGATATCCTTGGAGTCTGACACATTGAAACATTGACTTAAAATAAAATACATAATGATGTCAAGGAGACCACCCACGATCCAGGGCAGCCACACTGGGGCAATGATAAGGATTCTTCCTGGAAGAAATCCCGAGTTGGACGTAGATCTAACTTGGAGGGGAGGTGTTGATGACAACAGTGATGCTCACTAACACGGATCATATACTCACAAAGTGCCAGGCACTATGCTGAACACTTTGTAAGCATCATCCCACTTCATCTCCACCACAGTACATTATAATGTAAGTACTACTATTATTCAAATTTTACAAATAAGGCCCAGAAAGATTATGCAGCTTGCCCAAAGTCATGGAGGTAGTGGATAGAAGATTTGGTGTCAGAGAGGGATGGAGCAAGATGGCAGACTAGAAACATCTTACAAGCCACTTGCAGCGAGGCAGGGGAAAGAAAGTGCCAGCCACCGCTGGCTGGGGGAACCTCCCCAGGGACATCACTCCAGGGACAGAGTGAAGCAGGGGTGGACTCATGGAGCCAGCGAGGAGGTCTGGAGCTTAGGAAGGCCAGCACAGAAGGCAACTGCTTGGGAATGGGCAGGGACTGGCCTGCCAGCCTGCCCATAGAGGACTGGGGACAGGAAAGGGCTGTCTGCAGTTTTTCGATTTGGGGCCACCCTGCTCACTGGAGCTGCCTTGGAAGACTTCAACAAGCCAGTGGACTTGAACAGCATCTAGTGGCTGGGACTGAATACCAGGTGGGGTGGATCTCCCATCAGCTTGGCTACTAACTGGATTGGCCATTGTAGATAGGCTGTGTGTGCAAATGGTCTGCAGGGTCCTAGTGCCTGGTTGGCTCTGGTGTGCCACCCTCATCCTTGGGGTGAGCTGAGTGGCCCCTGCACCCCTGGGACGGCCACTTTGTTGCAGAGGGCACTGTTTGATGTGCCGCTGAAGGAATACCGGGAGAGCTTTGGGACCCCAATCCCCTGGAGACTGAAGCTAATCAAAGACACAATTCCCTTCAAGGTAGCTTCAAAGAAAATGAAATACCTAGGAATATACCTAACAAAAGAGGTGAAGGATCTCTACAAAGAGAATTATGAAACTTTAAGAGAAGAGATAGCAGAAGACACTAGTAACAAATGAAAGAACATACCATGCTCCTGGCTAGGAAGAAGAAACACTGTTGAAATGTCTACACTACCCAAAACAATCTAAAGATTCAGTGCAATCCCCATTAAAATGCCAACATCATACTTTGAAGGACTGGAAAAAATAGTTATTCATTTTGTATGGAACCAGGAAAACATCCATACAGCCAAGGCAATTTTTAGTAATTTAAAAAAAACCCCAAAAACCAGAGGCATCACTCTGTTGAAGAGCCAGACTAAGTTATATTACAAGTCCACAGTGATCAAAACAGCATGGTATTGGCACAGAAATAGAGACACTGACATTTGAAACTAAATAGAAAACCAAGAGATGAAACCAGTCTCTTACAGCCATCTGATCTTTGATAAAACAAACAAAAACATACACTAGGGAAAAGAATCCCTATTCAATAAATGGTGTTGGGAGAACGGGATAACCACACGTAAAAGACTAAAACTGGACCTGCACCTTTCATGGCTTTCAAAAATTGATACAAGATGGATAAAAGATTTAATCTAAGGCACGAAATTATAAAAATCCTGGAAGAATGCGTGGGAGAAATTCACAACACATTTATTTGTAATCACCAGAACATGGAGACAAACTAATGACTATTAATAAGGGTATAGTTAAAAGATCATAATGTACTCATACTCCAGAACACGACGCAGGCCTTAAAAGGACTGCGGTACTGATTGGTAGATATTAAAGGTCAGTTGTGATCAGATCTGAATTTTAAAAAGTTGCAAAACAGCATAGTTTTGTTAGAATTTTTTTATTATATCTATATATAAGCAAATACACTAAAAGATATAAATTACATGTACATACTTACCCACAATGAGATATATTTATGGGGATAGCAAAAAAGAACATACATAGACCCCAGATAGCCCAAACAATTTAGAGAAAGAAAAACAAAGTTGAAGGACTCATACTTCCTGATTTCTAAACATAGCTACAGTAATCAAAACAGTATGGTACTATCATAAAGACAAAAAACATACAGACCAATGGAATACAAAAAAGAACGAAAAATAAACCCTTGTGTATGGGCAGTGCCTGTGGCTCAGAGGGTAGGATGCTGGCCCCAAGTACCGAGGATGGCGGATTCAAACCCGGCCCCGGCCAAACTGCAACTAAAAAATAGGTGGGTGTTGTGGTGGGCGCCTGTAGTCCCAGCTACTTGGGAAGCTGAGGCAGGAGAATCGCCTAAGCCCAAGAGTTGGAGGTTGCTGTGAGCTGTAACACCATAGCACTCTACCAAGGGTGATAAAATGAGACTCTGTCTCTAAAAAAACAAAAAACAAACAAAAAACCAAAAAAGCCCTTGTGTATATGGTCAGATGATCTTGGATGAGGATGCCGCGACTACTCAGTAGGAAAAGGAAGGTCTCCAAACGGTGCCAAAAGGAAGGTCAACAAACGGTGCCAAGAAAACTGGGTATTTACATGTAAAAGAATGAGGTTGGATCCTTCTATTACACCAGATACAAGAATTAACTCAAACTGGATTAAAAACCCAAACATAACACTGAAAACTACAAAACTGGGAGAAGAAAAAAATACAGAAAATGCTTCCTGACATTGGACTTGGCAATGATCTCTTGGCCATGACACCAAAAACATAAGCCACAGAAGCAAGTACAGACAAATGGAACTCTATCACATTGTAAAGCTTTTAACACAATTAACAGAGCAAAAGTCAGGCTACAGAAAGGGAGAAATTGACAAATCACAGATCTGACAAGGGGTCAGTATCCAGAAGATATGAGAAACTCCTACAACTCAGTAATAAGAAATTAACTCAATTTTTAAAATGGCAAAGGATTTCAACAGACATTTCTCCAAAGATGATATTAAAAAATGGCCAAGAAGCATATGAGAAATGTCCAACATCACTAATCTTCAGAAAAACGCAAATCCAAACCAAATGAGATATCATTTCACGTTCATCAGGATGGTCATGATCGAGAAGCAAATAGACCATAACAGGGGTCGGAAAGGATGCAGAGAAAGGGAACCGTGCTGTTTGTAAACTGGATTGTATTGTTTTTGAGAGTTGAGTTTTGAGGATTCTTTATACATGAATATTGTAGACACTAGAGCTTTGTCAGATGTAGGATCTGTGAACATTTTCTCCTACTCTGTACCTGTCTTTTCATTCTCTTCACATGGGCTTTCATATACGAAAGCCAATATACCAATTTCTATTGTATTTTTCAGTTTTATTATTTCACTTTCATTTCTCTGAGATGTTCTATTTTTTTCCTTTGTTTCAAGAGAATTTATCATCGATTGCCAAAGCATTTTTATGGTAGCTGCTTTAAAATCCTGGTCAGGTAACACCAAGGTCTGATTCATCTCAATGCGGGCCTCTGTGACTCTCTGTTCTCCATTCAAGTTGTGATTTTTTTGGTTCTTAGTCTAACAAGTAATCTCTGGCTGTATCCTGAATATTTTGTGCATTGTGTTTAGAGGATTTCAGTGCATTTAAATCCTTTATTTTAGCACGTAGTCATCCTGTTTAGGTTTAGTAGGTAGGTCCTAGCCTGCTTCTGCGGGTTGTAGTTTCAATGAAAGTTTGATTTTCAGAGTTTCTGCTGCTTAGTTTGATCTATAAGTCCCTGCTGGTGCTGCCTAAAGCCTTGGGGTATCATATCTCTCAGTGAGGGAACTAAGTCTCAGACTGTCTGAAAGGAAGAGGCTTCCCAGGTTGGGCTGCTTATTAGGGTAGGGTCACCTTTGCTGGTGTCCTCCTCCCAACTGCCCCAGTGAACGTGGGCAGAGGCAGAGTCTCAGGCCCATGGGGACAGAGAAGCTTCCCAGGTTGGATCATTTGTTGTTTTGACAGAATCCACTTCCAGGTACCTCCTGATCACACAGGTACCTTAGCAGGAGAAGGAAGTCTCGGGCCCTATGGAGGTGAGCACTTCCCCTGGCCATCTACTGCCAGTAGCCTCCTATGATGCCCTTGCTAGGTGCCGGGCTTTCCTGGTCATGTTGGATAGACAACCAGTCAACCCTGGGGAGAGTGAGCATGCCTGGGCCACCTGTTTGTTGCCAGGTTGCAAGTCAAGACGCACTGGGTCTGGGTCCCTTTCTTCAGTTTGGTAGGAGGACATACGACACCCTTGCCACTAAGTCCTTCCTCCAATCCCAGGCCCCCAAACCAATTCGCCTTCTTCGTACCAAATCTCAGAGTTCTCCTTTGGTTACCCCTTGTGTTTCTAGGGTTCATAATTACACTTGGCAGGTAAATACAAGGAGAAATAGAATCATGTCACCTTACAGGATTTGAAGTCCCACAATATTGTTTTTAATTTTATGATTACCCTTTAATGTTACTGTAATTTCACCAAAGGAAAAAAATGTAAACCCTTTATCTTATTTTTGCCCAAGAAAGCACAAATTTTACTTGGCAGATGTACAAAGAATCACTATTAATGTTAGTATTCTAGCCTATACTCAACACTGTGGGATGAATGAAAAAAGTCCCCTCAAATTCTATATGAACATGCAGTGAGTATATCTAACAGTGGTGACCTTAACACAAATAAGCTTCTCAAATTTCAACTGAGTAAAAAAATCTCCAAGTTCTAACTTTGGGTGGCACCTGTGGCTCGGTGAGTAGGGCGCCGGCCATATACTGAGGGTGGTGGGTTCAAACCCAGCCCCAGCCAAACTGCAACAAAAAAATAGCCAGGAATTGTGGTGGGTGCCTGTGGTCCCAGCTACTGGGGAGACTGAGGCAAGAGAAGCCCCTAAGCCCAGGAGTTGGAGATTGCTGTGAGCTGTGACGCCACAGCACTCTACTGACACTCTGTCTCTAAAAAAAAAAAAAAAAAAAAAAATTCTAACTTTACCCCTAATAGGCACACAACTCTGCAAAGAATAGATATACTTGGCACAGTTAAATAATTCTTAGGAAGGCTCAGGAATGTGTAAAAAGTAGCCACTAGAGGTCAGTAGACCCCAATACTACCCTACAGCAAGGCCTTGCCAGACACCACCTCCAGGACCAGACTCAGAGCAGCTGCCTGGGGTTATTATTTTAACCGATTTTCCATTAAACGCTACTTCTAAAGCCCTTGAATAACGTCCTCATCTTCTTATTTATACTTAACACTCCCTAATATTTTCCAAGACTTCTTAAAAGAAGTTTCTATACAAATTGACAACTACTGGAAGTATATCTGCTTGTTTGCTTTTTAGAATTTTTAAAATTTTCCCATTCAATTGTAGGATTTTTTAAGTATGAAAAACCTTCACAATACTATAAAATGTGATAGAAATACAGTTTTCTTAAGAAAATTGCTTTAAGGGCAATCTTTAAGGGTATCATTAAAGCCATAATCACATGCACTGTTATTACAGAAATACTTGCTGGGTAAACAACTCCACTAGGAACGCATTACCCTTTCTTCATGATGGAGAAAGGTAGACAGAATATTCTATTCTCAGTCGCATTCTTTCTCCTTTCTGCGTTTCATTTCTCTTTCCTCTGTTTTCAAAGAAAAAAAAAAACCCAGCAACTTTTGAGAAAAACTAGCTTATAATGAACTCAGTCTGAAGACTTTCCAAACGAGAGTTAAACAAAGCTGCAGGAATGTAAGAATGTATACTTTTTAACTTAGGAACGTCCTCATACTCCATACACATGAGATCAAGGGCAGCTTAAATTTGATGATAAAGGAACAAATTGATAAGCTAAGTACTATGGTATCTATTTTTAAATCTTATCATCTTTCTCTGGCTTGTGTTTTTCCTTTATTCATTCGGCCAGCCTTTACTGAGCACCTACCGTGAGCCAAGTGCCCTGTCCTCTCTCTACTCACACACCAGGGCACGGTTTTGCGTGTGACAGCTGTCGGCACTGCATGATCAGACTAGGTAGACAGCGAAACACGAACCCTGACAGTCAGGCACGGGGGACCCAGGGATGCATTCAAAAGCCCTTACCCTTAAAAGTTCTGTTCCAATAAGCTGGGTTTTTGTAAATTCAAGCAAGGCTCAGCTATTAAAAACTCTAAGGAGCTAAAAGGTTGGTCCAAAGTGGTCACTCAGCAAAGAACTTCAAGGGGCAAAGGGCCAAGAATTAGAAGTGTTCTGGAACCAGATGAGAACATTTATTTTGAGTAGAAAAAGTTGTCAAGGGTTTCATTTATTTCAGAAAACAGTTAAAATTTCTGACTTGTTTTCCTTCCTGGGTTTTAACATAAAAAGTTGATTTCACCTGGTATGAGAACTTAACTGAGAAGACAAGGTTTTCTCTCCGGTTAGTCCACAACTAGGCGGGGCTTCTTCCACGCTAGGTTGAAAGGAGAACTCGGTGCACAGTGGACACAACCCTGGTCTGGTGAACTGGGAGTCACAGCTGCCCCTGAGAGCACACCGACATTGGTTTAAAGATATTCAGAGCAGGCCAGCGCCTGTGGCTCAGTGAGTAGGGTGCCAGCCCCACATATGGAGGGTGGCAGGTTCAAACCCGGCCCTGGCCAAACGGCAGCAAAAAAATAGCCGGGCATTGTGTTGGGCACCTGTAGTCCCAGCTACTTGGGAGGCTGAGGCAAGGCAATTGCTTACACCCAAGAGCTGGAGGTTGCTGTGAGCTACAATGCCATGGCACTGTACCAAGGGTGAGAAAGTGAGACTCTGACTTTAAAAAGAAGCAGAAGAAGACACAGCTGAGTAGCAGGTCACCGATGCCTGCTTGCTTGGAGAAGCCCTTGAGGAAAGCTATCAAGCCAGACCATGAGGTCACCACCATGAGGTCAAAGCCTGGACCTAGCAGATAAGTGCCCTGAGGGTGTGGCTTGGGCAGGAACCACAGCCTGTTTTTCAATTCAGTTGAGATTACTTTTTCAAATTCTAACTATAGGGTGGCACCTGTAGCTCAAGCGGCCAAGGCGCCAACCACATACAACAGAGCTGGCAGTTCAAATCCAACCTGGGCCTGCCAAACAATGACAACTATAACCAAAAAATAGCCGGGCATTGTGGCAGGCACCTGTAGTCTCAGCTACTTGGGAGGCTGAGGCAAGAGAATCGCTTAAGCACAGGAGTTGGAGGTTACTGTGAGCTGTGACACCATGGTACTCTACCCAGGGCGATGGCTTGAGGCTCTGTCTCAAAAAAAAAAATTCTAACTGCAGGCAAACTACACAGAAGTAATTAAGTCTTTTATCCCAGAGCAGGTGTCTTTGAAACTCAAAATGAAGAGCCGCGGTAAATAGCATTCTTGAGCTTTTAAAAATCATTCCACACTTAAACTGGGGGCCAGGTGTGGTGGTGGCTCAATCCTGTAACCCTAACACTTTGGGAGGCTGAGGCAGAGGACTGTGTGAAGCCAGGCATTCAAGACCAGCCTGGCAACATAGTGAGATCCCATCTCTACACACACAAAAGTTTTTTTTTTAGCCAGGTGTGGTGGGCTCCTGTAGTCCCAGCTACTCAGGAGGCCGAGCAGGAAGATCACTTGTGCTCTGAAGTCTGAGGTTGCTGCAAGCTTAATGACACCACTGCACTCTAGCCCAGGTAACACAGTGAGACCCTCTCTCAAAAATAAACTAATAAATAAAAGTAAAATAGCATAAGTCTACACAGAGGGAAAGGAAGTAGGAGTTGCCAGGTTATGATGCGAACTTGGGTAATTTCCTTCATTATCCTGAGATTCAACTTCCCCGCGTGGCAAAGGAGAGGACTAAAGAATGAATGCTTGCTTAGAGAGCGCACTGGTGGGTCAATAATCTCAAACCCACAGTTCATAAAGAGCTGCCTGGAACATGCTTTGCAGACCCCAGCTCAGAAGCCGGCTTTCTCTTTCTCTATCTCTTGAGCATCACTCAAATACGCTCAGTTTATCCTGCACTACTCGAGCTACACAATTAGAACATGGCATGCAGAGACTTCAAAATCCTGTTTGGGGCCTGAACATTCAGTCTCTATAGCTGAATCTGCAGAACTGAATCCAGCAAGAGGGAACAAAACCAGAGATGTGCTGCCCATGCCCAACACCCAAGTCTTCCAAATAAAACCCGTCGACTTGGCATCTGATAGAAAGTGCCCCATTTTATTCTTGGGCATTTCTTAGAGAATTGGTCCACAATCACTGTCCCCTCCTTGCGTTTCCTCACCATATCTTGTGTGTGGCTTAGGGAGTGTTGGGTCAATGTCACTTAATGCACCTATGAAAAGAAACCTCTTCAACATTATTTATGTGTCTAAAATATACTGATTCCTATTTGAAAACATCTCTGACGCATCCAGAATTCTACAATTACAATACTAAGTATAAATTTTATTTTGAATTTTTTTCTGTCTCACTTTATCGCCCTTGGTAGAGTGCCGTGGTGTCACAGCTCACAGCAACCTCCAAATCCTGGGCTTAGGCAATTCTCTGGCCTCAGCCTCGCTAAGTAGCTAGGACTACAGGCGCCTACTGCAACACCTGGCTATTTTTTTCTTGCAGTTTGGCCAGGGCCAGGTTTGAACCTGCCACCCTCAGTGGGGCCGGTGCCCTACCTACTGAGCCACAGGTGCCGCCCTTTTTTTTTTAGTCTGAGTTTCACTCTGTTGCCTTGGGTAGAGTGCCATGGCATCACAGCTCACAGCAAATCTCAGACTCTTGGGTTCAAGCAATCCCACAAGTAGCTGGGACTACAAGTGCCTGCCATAACACCCAGCTAATTTTTCTTCCCCCGCACCCCGCCAGTTAATTTTTCTACTTTTAGTATAGATGGGGTCTCCCTCTTGTTCAGGCAGGTCTCGAACTCCTGAGCACAAGCAATCTCCCACCACGGCCTCCCAAAGTGTTAGGATTACAGGCATGAGCCACCATGCCAGCCTTATTTTTGATAAGAGTTTTTGGATCTAAGAGCTCACAATTCTTTTCTTTTGGAAACAAAAGCTTATAGTGTTACAAAGAGATACCATATGAATTATAGAAAGAAAAAAAGACAACCATATTTATTGACTCTTAAATACTAAATTCCTTGGATGAAATGCCTAAAGATACACTTTATAAAATGGTCTTTGACTGGGATGTTGACAGATTGCCAGAGTAAGAATAAGGGGGATTTAAACCACTATTTACCTTAAACTTATAGCTGGCTGCCATCCAGGGCCTTTAATCATCAAAGACTTATTGTGTTCTTGACATTCAATCTGCTGTATACATTCACCCAATTTCCCCGACACTGCTCTTAGACAGAAGTTCAAGTTTGAGGAAAGGGCTGAGATTTCCTACATCTGTATTGTAATGTCTGAACAACAACTTCAGAGAAACTCTTTGTCCTGTATTAGAAAGCACCTTGGGTGCTTTCCAGGACAAAGGTCCCACGGGGTGCTGATGAGATAAGCCACACAGTTGCTCAGACTTTATCAAGCCCCAGTAGTACACAGGGGACTGTGCCTCCAAATTCCTTTGTGACCTTGCCTTGGAGAGGTTTAACCAAGATCATGTGTCCTTAACTTGGCTATTCCATTCTGTATCCCCTATGCTTCCCTTGGGGCCAGCAGCACAGGAGAAAAGAATCAAGTATGGAACAGGCAGGGAGTTCCCGTCCACCAAGAAGTCCGTACTTGGGACTAATTGACGGATTCCATTCAGCTGTCTGTGGCATGGACTGGAGTTGAACAGGAAGGGAGCACATTCCAGAGAGGGGAGCAAGACAGTAAGGGCTGGCATAGCCTGGAAATAGTCTGGACAGGAGTAGCAGGCCCGTGATAATGAGTACGTAAACACCAGCAGGAGCCAATGTTCAGCCAGCACCAGCCTGTATGGCCCTGCCAATTGCTAAAATATTGCGATATAGTATACTGGCGGTTAAATATTTTGAACAAATATCTGAGACACCAGATTATATAAGAGTCCTGAAAATTAAACAGAAGAGCTTTGATAAGAGCTGGAAGGAAAGAAGTCCAGGACAACATCTCAAAAAGACTTAACCAGAGGCACGGGATAGAAAAGGTGTTTTTTTGGCAGCTGCGGGTCTTCTGCCTTATCTCACCACAAAGGGCAGAGCGGAGGAGTTTCATAATCCTGTGCCTGCCTTGGGTGAAGTTGTTTACTTTTCCAGCACCTTAGGAGGAGTGGCCAGCGGACCGGTAACTTCAGGACAGAAGTCCTCTGTTTATTTAGACACAAATGGCCTAGCCTAACCTTCTTTGCATAACCAGACTGAAATGACCAAGGCTGTTGAAGTTATTCTGACTAATACTCTCGGATTCTTACCGATCCATTAGTTTCTAGGAAAGTGTTCTTAAATCTCATGCCTCTTGCCATTAATACCTTTCTCCGGGGAATGAGCAGTGAGATGGGTAGATAAGGAAAGAGAAGTGTCCTTCAGATTTGGGTTCTAGAGAAAGTCACTGGCATCTGAGCAAAGACAGGATTATTCTAGTGGGACATGGAGCTAGAAGCCACTCGGGAAATGAGGCATAACCGTGAGATGAAGGCGTGGAGTGAGAAGGGTGGGTGGATCCTATAACAAGCATGGCTGGGAAGGGCCAGAGGCAGGTGCAAGTGACATGGGGAATCTGGGCTCAGATTCTTATAACTAAATTTCTGGGAGGTCTCTGCCACCTCCTAAAACTGAGGACTACTCCTCTTCCAAAGGTTAGAACTGTAATGCTCACTCCAACCTTGAAGCTGGGACCTTGCTACCTACTGATAAGCTACCCGCACGTTGCCTGCCGCCTGCCTGGATTTCTGTGAAGGGAGCACAGTCAGCACGTGCTATGAACCGTGTTTGTGTCTCCAACCCCCAAATTCACATGTTAAAGCCCTGCTCCCCAGTATGACTGCACTGGAGGTGGGGCCTTTGGAAGGGGAGTAGATCTAGAGGGTGAGGGCCCTAATAATGGGGTTACTGTCCTATAAGAGACAAGAGAGAGAAGGTCTCCTCCTGACCACATAAGGATATAGCAAGAAGGTAGCCGTCTTACAGATCAGTAAGGGGACCTCACCAGATACCAGATCTGCAGGCACCTTGATCTTGACTTCCAGCCTCCAGAAGTATGAAAAATCAGTGCTCATTGTCTAAGCCACACAGTCTGTGGTAGTTGTTATAGCTGCTTGAGCTGACCGGGCGGAGGGCAGTATGCTGAGCAGCTCAGCTGATGAGGAACTGGCTTTCTCATGAGTCTACTGTGTACCAAACACCTTGCCTCATAGACTAGCCCCCGCATCCTCATGGCCTCCCCCACAATGAGGCAGACATCATTATCTCCACTTCACAAGGAAGGAGACCGGCTCATAGAGGCTAAGTGGCTTGGTCAAGGTTAAAACACAGGAAAAGCAGAACCAGAATCCAACCAGATAGTCTGACCAAGCATGACCATCACCAATAACCCTGTAAAAAGGTTGCCTTAACATCTGACTACTACCCCTTCCCAGGTTTAGGCCTTTATAAGGGTTTCCAGAGAAGCTTTTTGGCCTAGACTTTTTAACAAGTATTTCAACATAAACATTTCAACATGCTTCTCATTTTTAGTACTGTCAGCCAAATTCCAATTAGTAACAGTTGCTTTCTTTTTGTTTTGTTTGAGAAAGAGTCTCACTATGTCACCCTTAGTAGAGTACCATGGCGTCACAGTTTATAGCAACCTCAAACTCTTGGGCTTAAGTGATTCTCTTGCCTCAGCCTCCCAGGTAGCTGGGACTACAGGCACCTGCCACAACACCCGCTGTTTTTTGTTGTAGTTGTCATTGTTGTTTAGCTGTCCCAGGCTGGGTTTGAACCCACCTGCTCGGGTGTATGGGGCTGGTGCCCTAACCACTGAGCTGCAGGCATCTAGGCAGCAGTTGCTTTCCTATGGATTATTCAACCAACAGGAAATGAAAGATAAAAACAGTCTACGATGAATTCCCTAAAAGAATAGAGCCATTGTCCCAAAGTATTTCAACAGGCCAATACTTCTGAAGTTCTGTCCAGTTGTACCCATTCACGTCTTCTAGGAAATGCTTTTGATAACCAGAGATGATGAATAAAATCAGTTTTAGGAATGGAAAGTAACGTGGAGCAGGATGGAAAGGAGAAAGGAGAGGTTAAAAGTTAGGTCTAGAAAGACAAGGGATAAGGAAAGATCTAATTCTTCATCAGATATTAAATTAGATTCTGATTACTCTATGTCCTAAAATCAGAAAAGAATCATGAGAAAGTTTAAAAGTGCTTTTTTCATAGAATTCTTTCTTTAAAATTTCAGATTAGTAGGAGGGTACAAATGACTAAATTACAGTGTTTGCATCTGTCGGGTAAGGTCTCTGTTGTCGCCGTGCCCCAGACCAGGAGGTGTGCCCTTACATCGTGCCCGTTGGGTAAGAGCACACCAATGCCTCTCCCTCTTTCCCGCTCCTCTCTCCCTTCTCCCCACCTCCCCACCACTTGAATTAAATTGTGTTTTTCTCTTGTGCACCACATGTGTAGGGGTTTGTCTACTGGTTTCATATTAGTATTGAATACATTGGATATTTGCTTTTCCATTCTTGTGATGTTTTACTAAAGAAAATGTTCTCCAACTCTATCTAGACAAATACAAAAGATGTAGAGCCTCCATCTGTTTTTATAGCTGAACAGTATTCCATGGTGTATATATACTAAGCTTATTAATCCCTTCATGGGTTGAGGGGTACTTGGTTTAGTTCCCCATCTTGGTGACTATAAATAGAGCTGTGGTAAACAAATTTTTGTAGAATTCTTGGAGACAATGACAGGTACACACTCAATCTACAGTCACTGAATTCACCATCACTAAAGCCTACATTTTCTTAGGACCCAGCTAGTTCCCTTTAAAAATCCGTATTTGCATTTCTTAATATTAACAACAACCACATTGATGGACACCCACAGATGGACAACCCCATGCTACGGACTTTACATTTTTCCCTGAGTTCAATCTAACCTCACGAAGCAAGCATTTTACTGTCATTGCAGATGACCGCAGAGCTTCGAGGGTTTAAGAAACAGTACCCGGGCAGTGCCTGTGGCTCAGTGGGCAGAGCGCCGGCCCCATATACCAAGGGTGGTGGGTTCAAATCCGACCCCGACCAAACTGCAACAAAAAATAGCCAGGCGTTGTGGCGGGCACCTGTAGTCCCAGCTACTCCGGAGGCTGAGGCAAGAGAATCGCCTAAGCCCAAGAGCTGGAGGTTGCAGTGAGTTGTGATGCCATGGCATTCTACCAAGGGTGATAAAGTGAGACTCTGTCTCTTAAAAAAAAAAAAAAAAGAAAGGAAAAGAAACAGCACTCTAATGCGTTCACCCAATGTGGCAGAGCTAAACTCTGAATCCAGGTCTGTGGACCTCCAGACCCAGACTGGGTGATGAACAAGAAAAAAATGAACTTTACAACTAAAGATTGTCACTACCAACATCAGGCAATTACCATTAAGCTTAAATAACACACATTTCAGCAATTTAGTCAAGAAAAGTAGTTAAATTGGGAGTTCATAAGTTCCTAAGAGGAATAGTAAAGTCTCTCTCTTTTTTTGGAGACAGGGTCTGGCTCGCTCCCCCAGGCTAAGTATGCAGTGGCATCATAGCTCACAGCAACCTCAAATTCCTGGGTTCAAGTGATCCTCCTGCCTCAGCATCCCAAGTAGCTGGGACTACAAGCCTGCCCACCACATCTGGCTAGTTTTTCTGGGTTTTGTTGTAGAGCGGGCATCTCACTCTTGCTCAGGCTGGTCTCAAACTCCCGGCCTCAAGTGATTCTCCCACCTCAGCCTCCCAAGGTGCCAGGATTACGACATAAGCCACCAGGCCTGGCCAAAGTCTCTATTTTTATTACTCATAGCATTTAACAGGCCCACATTGCTATTTTTTGAAGTTTTGAAAGAACAAAACAAAAAAATTCCATTTTCTTTTTGTTGAACCAAGTGTTACCTGCTTGGAATGCATTTTGATAGAGATCAGAAAGGGACCCAAGATTTAAAAAAAAAGACCTCCAGGAAACAGCTCCTTGTCACACCAGAGGAGGCTGCCCTTTGAAGTCTCTCCCCACAGCTGGGCTTAGTTAAGATCTCTTTCCACCTAAGACAATGAATCATTCTTGGAGACCTTGGAAGATTATTGGAAGTGACAGAAACAATATCACATACCTGCATATCTGCTAATTGTTTTTTTGGTAAGTTAGTTTGTTTAAAACTCTTATTACCTGGATCCACATCAGAAGAGCAAGGCAAAGAAAGGAATTCCGCAGAACTAAAAGCCTCGCTGTTGGCCTTTTCACTGGGTCTCTGCAGGACATAATCTCTGATGTCACCTGCTGATGGAAGGTCCACAGCACTGCTGTCCTCTGAGTGGCTATTCGGCAGAGCTTCCCAGGCCGCCATAGTCCTGCCATGGAAAAAATTTTAAACTCAGTACAAAAGACACTACATAGCAAGAATCTTCATTAGAGCCATGGTTTGAGGAATCTTACCAAACAGTAAAACTGGGCCTGCCCTCAAAAGCAGAGGGAAAAGAATGGGCACGGTGGGTCACACTGGTGGGTTACCCCTGTAAACTTACACTCTGGGAGGCCAAGGTGGGCAGATCACTTGAGCTCAGAAGTTTGATGCCAGCCTGTGCGAGAGCCAGACCCTGTCTCTACTAAACATTTAACTGGGCTTTGTGGTGGACGCCTGTAGTCCCAGCTACTTGGGAGGCTGAGAGAGGATCGCCTGAACCCAGGAGTTTGAGGTTGCTGTGAGCTAGACTGAGGCCATGGCACTCTAGCCTGGACAATACAGTGAGGCTCTGTCTCCACAACAACAATAACAAAATTATTATTTTTTTCCTTAAAGTAGAGGGCATGGTTTGGACATTGACCACATACAACAGGCTGGTGGGTTCAAACCCAGCCTGGGCCTGCTAAACGATAATGACAACTACAACAAAAAAATAGCCAGGTGTTGTGGCAGATGCCTGTAGTCCCAGCTACTTGGGAGGCTGAGGCAGGAGAATCACTTATGCCCAAGAGTTAGAGGTTGCTGTGAACTGTGATGCCACTGCACTCTACCGAGGGTGATATAATAAAATTCTGTCTTAAAAAAAAAAAAAGGCTCAGGTGCCTGTGGCTCAAGTGGCTAAGGCGCCAGCCACATACACCTGAGCTGGCGGGTTCGAATCCAGGCCGGGCCTGTGAATGCAAAGGGGAACGTCACACAGACACTTCCCTCCTAGTTTGGCATGATCCAAACACAGATACATATAATGTTAACACCATGAGTCAAAACAGAGAAGAGCCCAGAAGGGTGGGCAGGCTTTCTGGAGGTTATCTCCAAGTGAAAAGCACAAACTCAAGAAGAACCAACTAGACAGTCACAAGTGGTACAGAGTGTCAGGAATTTAAAGTGAGCGTCAAGGACTGGTCACACACTGAGTAGCTAGGGAAGGACAAACTCTGTGTTCTCAGCTGGTTGGCTGTGGAGCCCTCCCTCCTGCATCCAGCTGTGGGAAGGACAGCAAGGCTGGCTGCTGTCAGCAAACTGGATACAAAACTCTCTAGCTGAGCTCTGGACATCCCAGAGGTGGATTATTGGATTAGGTGTTTGGACATTTCTGGTTTAAGACTAGGTGTTCTTGGCCAGGTACAGTGGCTCACGTCTATAATCCTAACACTCTTGGGAAAAAACTAGGTGTCCTCTAACCCTCCTGGAGCCCCCTATAGGGGCTAGATTCCCTATGGAAGGGCTCTCTGCAGTGCATCTGACCCTGCTTACCTCTCTATGACATAACCGTGGGGCTGAGGAGATCATGGACCCTCTGCCTCATGAGTTGCTAACATTAATAAATCTTCCTATAGCTGGCACCAGGTGTCATGAGTGCCATGGCTATCACGGAACATCCAGATCTGACAGCGAGGTAGCAGGTGGCTTTGCAGGGGGCAAGCCTGGTGGCAGGCAATCTCATGAACAAGAATCCTTCATTCACCTGCAGTGGCCCAGGTGAGAAAGGAAGAGTAAATGAACTAGGTCAGAGCCCCATGGGTCAGAGTAGATTAAGAGAGATTAAGAATATATTTAGGAACTGGCTTGGCACCTGTGGCTCAAGCAGCTAAGGTGCCAGCCACATACACCAGAGCTGGTGGGCCTGCCAAACAATGACAACTACAACCAAAAAACAGCCTGGCATTGTGGTGGGTGCCTGTGGTCCCAGCTGCTGGGGAGGCTGAGGCAAGAGAATGGCCTAGGCCCAGGAACTGGAGGTTGGTGTGAGCTGTGACGCCACAGCACTCTACCCAGGGGGACAGCTTGAGGCTCTGTCTCAAAAAAAAAAAAAAAAAAAGAAAAGAAAGAAAGGGCAGCACCTGTGGCTCAGCGAGTAGGGCGCTGGTCCCATATATCGAGGGTGGTGGGTTCAAACCTGGCCCTGGCCAAAATGCAACCAAAAAATAATAATAAAATAAAGAAAGAAAAGAATATATTTAAGACCTAATATGAGAGTAGAACCTAATAACTGAATGGAGAAAGGTGTCAAAGAAGAGCTGGGAATCAATAAGAAGAGAGTTTAGTGACTAGGAGGGTAATTAGCTAAGTTAGGAAAGATGGGAGAAGCAATTGGTTTAGGAAAAGGCAATATTCTGAATCATGGAATCCTGTGCAGCTGTTACAATGACCGTCAGAACTTAAAAGATCTCAAGGACATACATGTACGTGTGTGAAGGAAACAAGTAATTTCAGAAGAACACAAGCAGTATATTCATAAGAGTAGGGTCCATTTATGAGTGCTTGTTAGATGCCAGGCATTGTGTCAAGAGCTTCATCTGCAAAAACTCTATGCAGCCTACTATTACCCTCATTTAAGCTCAGATCCAGCCACAGAAAGTCGCCAAGCTGCGATGAACCCAGTTCGAAGTCCTCCCAGCCTCCTGTGTCTGCACAGCCTCAATGCTGCTGCCTAAGCCACCGCCTGATCAGGCAAAGATAGGAGGTATATAAAAACAAATCAACAGCGAGGCCTGGCAAGATCCTTCTTGTTTGAGGACACCCAGTCACATGCTGTTGGGCACTTTTGCTCAGGCAGAGTGCGAGCCAAGATACCAGCTGACTGCTCCTGAAAGGAGTGGAGGGATCAAGGTTCCCAAAGAAGCAAGAACATCCTGTCTTTTCACAAGTTCCATATGAGCCAATCAGCCTGAAGTTTCAGCAAACACCTCTGTAGCGGGCACCTTTGCTTCCCCCTTCTCCCTTCGTGTTTGTTACCTAACACTCTGCTCTGGAGGCTTCCAGAAGGGAACAAACAGGTCGGTGAATGATATTGGTATATCTGTCCCCCTGCAAAGGTGCCTTGAAACCAGCCATCAACAGAGAGTGTCCTCAGTGCCATGAAATGAAAACAAACAGTACACTGACGTGATGCCTCTAGCTGCTTTGTTTTTAGAATCACTTACATCAAATGCCAAATACTTTCCTACTGGGAACTCGACCAAAGGAATGATGAAAAAAATGCCTACTAAAAGGTAGGATCCTTCTTATCACACAGTTAAGTATTTGTGCACGTAAAATGCATTATTTGGACTCAGCGAATTTGTATAAAAGCAAGCAAGCAATGAGGGCAGATGAAACCCTGCTCATGGTCTGAAACAACTTGAGCTGGCACATGGAATCCAATGATAGTCCGTCGCCCCAAACCTTTTGATTACAGCTCAACTTCCTTCCCAGAAGTGCTTATTTTCCTCTCTTAAGAGTGCTTTAATTACACAATTTTCCACTACTGGAAAATCTAGGATGTCCTGGAATTGGAGGCATGAAGTTTCTAAGTCCAGTACATAAAAACCTGCTTACGAGAGGCAGTCAACCTTCTATGACTCTGCAGATGTTTACAGACCTACAGATACAAGTCCATCAAGGTCCACATATAAGAAGTGATTTAATGGGTGGCACCTCTGGCTCAAAGGAGTAGGGCGCCAGCCCCATATGCCGGAGGTGGCGGGTTCAAACCCAGCCCCAGCCAAAAACTGCAAAAAAAGAAGTGATTTAACTTAATTTACCTTTCTTCAATTAAGGCACTTACCCCCCTAAAAAAAATTTTACAGGAAAATTTTCAAACATAAAGAAAAGTGGAAAGACACCATGAACTTCACATATTAATAGCTACCACCTAGACTCCCCAGTTAACATTTTACAATGATTGGCTTTATCACATACGCACCCATCTATCCAACTCTCTATTCATCTGTCAGTCTATGTCAAAATACCTATTTCCATTTAGGCTGTGAGATGATCACTTTGCATTTTTAAACAGTCTGTTAGCTGAGGAAAGTGCAAAGTGGAGGACGCCATGTGTCTCTGGAGTTAAAGAGCACAGGTTTGAGCCCCTGTTGTCACTTTTTAGCTGTGTCACCTTGAGAAAAAAGTCATTGAACTTCTGTTTTCTTGTCTTTCAAAATGGCTTGATGATAATATACTATGATCATATATTTACCTCATAAGATTGTCATATAAAATTAGTGCATGGAAGATAGTTAGTATAGTATCTAGGGCTTTAAAATGGCTGGTTCTAATAAGTGAAATAGCAAAAATTAAGAAACAAATTGCAGTTCCCATCTTCCCAGCCTGCTTCTAGTCCATTTGCCCCTCTGTTTCCCACCCAGTAGTCATCCTGCTTCTCTCATCCTTATCCAGTGTATTCCACCCTGCCTATTCTGTATTTTCTTCACAACCTTTGGCAAAACCCCAGGCTAGACGAACCCGGTGGCCTCCCCCAGTCTCCTTGGGAGGGCAGATGGGCTGTGCTCTCGATGAATGAGTGTCCACCCAGAAGGGGCTACCTGGCCAAATGGATACGGCCTCTCCCCTCTCCTCGGGCCCCTTCGTGTTTTCTCAACTCAGACCCTCCCCAAAGCTCGCACACCTTGCTCCTCTTTGTCAGTAGATCATCCAAATGGAAACAGAACCCAGTGGGGAGGAACATCCCCAACTCCCCCATCAAACATGGCACAGGCTCCCACACTGGCACATCTTCACCTCTCCTTACAACAGACATGCTGTCCTGCCCTAGGCAAAGGCCAACCCCACCCCACCCCCACGCCCCTGTACACAGGGCTTCAGATCCCTCCCCGTGGACCTTTCCAGAGGCTTCAGCAAGGTCAATCCCTCTCCCTTCTGCTCCTATGGACCTTCACTTAGGCTTTTTGACCTAAGTGACCCAAATCTCTCCCATTTTTAATAAAAACATGATGCGTGAGGGAATGTTCTTATTTTTTGTTTTTTTTTTTTTGAGACAGAGCCTCAAGCTGTCCCCCTGGGTAGAGTGCTGTGGCATTACAGCTCACAGCAACCTCCAACTCCTGGGCTCAAGCGAGTCTCTTGTCTCCGCCTCCCAAGTAGCTGGGACCACAGGCGCCC